>VTFQ01000012.1:1397144-1612144 GCA_036281575.1 Ancherythroculter nigrocauda
GGTGATGATGATGATGGTGGTGGTGATCACATGTCTGCTGAATCACTACAGACTCTCTGCGCGATCTCTCATCTCTCGCCACGGACGAGCGCGCAGACGCCACCTGCCCCTGCCGTCGGTAAGAAACACACACACACACTTTACTGTCCGTGATGCTTCATTCACACACGCTGATGTCCGTCTCACAGGTTTCGGATCACTGTCGAGTAACTGTGCTAATGTTAGCTTCGGCTGGGTCACATTATCAATGACTCATGACACTCGTGAGTGTGTGTGTGTGTGTATGTGTGACAGTTTAGCAATTTAACTAATTCTAGACTCATTACAGAAATCCTGACATCTAGTGGTTGTAGAATAAACTACCTCACAATATGACACACTGCAATATGTCACGATTGAACACATTATGATTCATCATGATATCATCGTTGAATGATGATTGAAACTGGGCCAAATGCATGAGAGACGACCAGTGTTTCTCTCAAACGGTTGGAAATGAGAAATTATGCTTTTAGAGTCTCTTTATTATTGAACTATAGCAAATTACATTAATGTACATTAAAAAAAATAAAAATATATTGTATATTTTAAGTCCTTATATAAATATAAATTGTTTCTGTATCATGTGTTTTTCTCTGTGTTTTATTCAGGAGGGCAGTCTGTGGTCCTCTGATGCTCCAGGCTCTTCTAGTGCCATCAGTGAGGTATGATTTATATCATTAATAACTGCATTTATATGCAACGCTTAGAACATGATGCTGTTATTACTGTCATCCAGACAGAAAATAAGTCACAAAGGGTCCAAATTGCATTGTTAAGAGACAAAAGATAAATAAGTCACATCAGTGTAAAGTTGAATGTTGTTATGACATTCAGAATTAATATGTTTATAAACATTCCAAACTCTATAAACATGCATTTTAGATCCTCTAACTCCACAACAAATGCAGAACAGAACAGGAATATAAGAATAAAACAAACATAAATAATAGTGGCATTCCTTATAAATCACATTTATTATTTGCTATTTATGCAAAAAGAATGCATAATATTTATACAAAAAGAATGCATAAATATTACTTAGTATCATAAGATTCCCTCAAAATACAAAATATTAAATAAAAAATATTATTGAACAAAAATGCCAAAAAAATGCTTAAAATGAATAATACTGATGCAAAAAGAATGCATAAATATTACTTGGTATCCTAAGATTACCTCAACATACAAAATATTAAAAAATATCATTGAACAAAAATGTTAAAAAATTGCATAAAAATGCATATTTATGCAAAAAAGGATAGTATTTATGCGAAAAGAATGCATAAATATTAGTACCATAAGATTCCCTCAAAATACAAAATGTTAAAAAATATTATTGAACAAAAAGTCAAGAAATTGCATAAAAATGCATAGTATTTATGTGAAAAGAATGCATAAATATTACTTAGTACTATAAAATTCTATCAAAATACAAAATATTAAATAAAAATATGATTGAACAAAAATGCCATAAAATTGCATAAAATGCATAATATTGATGCAAAAAGAATGCATAAATATTACTTGGTATCATAAGATTACCTCAAAATACAAAATATTAAATAAAAAATATTATTGAACAAAAATGCCATAAAATTGCATAAAATTAATAATATTGATGCAAAAAGAATGCATAAATATTACTTGGTATCATAAGATTACCTCAAAATACAAAATATTAAATAAAAAATATTATTGAACAAAAATGCCATAAAATTGCATAAAATTAATAATATTGATGCAAAAAGAATGCATAAATATTACTTGGTATCATAAGATTACCTCAAAATACAAAATATTAAAAAATATTGAACAAAAATGTTAGGAAATTGCATACAAATGCATATTTATGCAAAAAAAAAGATAGTATTTATGCGAAAATAATGCATAAATATTACTTAGTATCATAAGATTCCCTCAAAATACAAAATATTAAATAAAAAATATAATTGAACAAAAATGCCATAAAATTGCATAAAATGCATAATATTGATGCAAAAAGAATGCATAATATTTATGAAAAAAAGAGTGCATAAATATTACTTGGTATAACATTCCCTCAAAATACAAAATATTAGAAAAAATATTATTGAACAAAAATGTAAAAAAAATTGCATAAAAATGCATATTTATGCAAAAAAATGTATTTATGTGAAGAAAATGCATAAATATTACTTAATGCTATAAGATTCCCTTAAAATACAAAATATTAAAAAATATTATTGAACAAAAATGGCAAGAAATTGCATTAAAAATGCATAGTAATGATGCAAAAAAGTATAGAATTTATGCTTCAAGAATGCATAAATATTACTTGGTACCTTAAGATTCCCTCAAAATACAAAATATTAAAAAATGTTATTGAACAAAATATATTAACTTTGACTTTACTGGAAAAAAACAACAACTTGCATTCAAGGTGTTTTTGTCTGGGACAAATATGAGCGAAGACGGCAACATGCCAGCCGTATTTGTAGACATGCATCATTCCAGATCCCGTTTGACTCTGGTGTCCGTGTCTCCAGCAGGTCTACACTCCTCGACCTCCGGACCGGGTCCCGTCGTACCTTCAGCGTGAGCGTCTGGACCGCTTCCAGCCCACGTACCCGTACCTTCCCCACGCCATCATCGACCTCCCGCCGACCATCTCGCTGTCAGACGGAGAAGAGCCTCCGCCGTACCAGGGCCCGTGTACCCTTCAGCTCCGAGACCCCGAGCAGCAGCTGGAGCTCAACCGGGAGTCGGTCCGAGCGCCTCCCAACCGCACCGTCTTCGACAGTCCTCTGATCGACGCGGGCATCAGCGCCGGGAGGCTGGAGGGCGCTCCGCCCGCCTACAGTGAAGTCATAGGGCACTACTACCACCCGTCGTCATTGCCACGCCACGCACAGACTCAGTCCGCACCTCCGGCGCTGCTGGTGCAGGGCGTCATTCAGATCAGCCGCACGGACAGCAGAAACACCCGCAACAAAGACAAACAGAAAGCACAGCAGGTCTGACGAGCTGACGTCAGCATCTCAGTGCTTTAGTATGAGCGATCGTGCTTCCCGTTTGTCGGAGGAAAATCACGGCAGTTGCACAACAGACTCACACGAGAGCTGCCGCTTCCGGATTTGCTCCGGTCTTGCCTTTTCACTCGGACCGAGACGAACTTTCTATACATATTTACATGTTATTTGTCCTCTTCTCTCTCTGTACTGACAAACTCCGACAACAAACAAAAACAGGTTTGATTCTTCGCTGGAAAAAATGATGTTCTCGCTCAGTATTTCTGTCTCGTCTGTCCAGAACAAATATCTAAACATTCTTAAATCAAGATACATTTACTGGAGAAGCAAAATAGTCATGTTTACTGAAAAAAATCAATGAGTTTGTGCTTAAAACAAGAACAAATATACATTTTTGTTCTTGTTTTAAGCACTTAAATGACTCAATATCTCAATTTAAGACTCAAGATATAAACACTGAGGAAGAACATCATTTTTTTGCATTGTAGAAAGTTTCAGGGTTCAATTTTACCCTTTTCTGTAAAAATGCCAATATCACTAGTTTTGCATCAGATGCACAATATTTATACTGGAGCGTAAACATTTGTTTGCTGTCAGAGAGACAGAGAGAGAGCGGTCGGTTGTTTGTTGAGGTGCCAACAACACACAGATTCATGTATGTATGTGTGTGTATATAGGCTACTATATAAATATATATATACATGTATATGGAAAGCTGAAAAAAAGCAAACTTAAAAGCACGATTTTAGAGTTATTTATATAAATGTCTAAAATTGCACTATTTTTAATATTACAATATGACAAGCCTCGGCTTGCGATCAGTCCACAGATGGCGTGAGTGTCCTATGAACGAGTTCAACGCTTCACAGCTCGACTGAACAGAGTTCTAGAGTAGTCTTTGAGCTAGATTACTAGTGTAGAGTAATTTCAGAGCCCTTCAAATGTGTTTGCCTTAACTTTATTCTGTATTCTAGAAATCTGAATTCACAATCATTGATGATGTTTAGAGCCGAAGGATTCCTTCTGTTCGGCTGTGGCGCACCGGCTCGGCGTCTCTTATAGCACTTTACCGACAGCGGGAGGAAAACAATCGACGACACCTGTAGCCGCTGGTTCGATTCGGAGTACACAGAGCAAAATCTCCAGAGTTAAATCAAATAGTTCCTCTCTATATAGTGTTAAAATAACACTGAAGCAGAGTGAAAGTTAATTGAGTTATGATTGAGCATTAGTGATGAACGCCTGCTGTTAACAAGCAGAATCATTGAAAACAAACACAATAACTACAACTATCTCATTAACTCTGCTTCAGTGTTATTTTAACTCTATATACAGAAGGATCATATGTTCTCTGAGCAGAGAGTTGATTCAACTCTGGGGGTTTTGCTGTGTAAATGAGCACAAAAGCAAACGAATATGCAAACGCTCCCTCACGGGACGACGCTCGCAGAGCTGAAATCACGTCATGGGAATGTTGATTCACTCTTGACTCGAGTCACTGAATCATAAATTCAACTCATTCGCTGCCAAATAGTGACTCGCACGAACGAACCCATGATTCAGTCTGCGCTCGTCCGTCCAGGCGGGGAATATCGGGTCGGGTTTTGCTAGTGTTCGGGTTTATTCCAGAGAAACGCTGCTAACAGGAAGTCAAGAGCTGGAGAGAGAAACTACAAATGTAGTTTAAACGCTTATCAGACTTTAATCTAGCTGTTTAGTGCATTTCTATAACATATTCCATTTTGCATTTCTGGATGATATAATATATGATGCATCTGATAATATCATATTATCAGCCAAATGCATTTCCTAAAAACCAGCTGTTTAAATTCCTAACTAGGTAGCTAGTGCATTTGTATAATATATATTTCTACACATATGATGCTTTGGCATTTCCATAAATGCGCTGTTGGTGTGGTTCTCTCTCCAGCCGTGGCGTGACGTCTTCCCTTTACAGAGATGCCCGTTTTGTGCCCTCTTGAGATGCCAGTGTGTCACACGCCCCAGTCAGCCAATCAGGCGGCCGTTGACAGGAAGTGACTTTGTATGCATGATGATGATGATGATAGTGGAGAGAGTTGCAATATACCGACTTTTGGCCTTTTGATAATGTAGTTTAGCGCAGAGTAAATATGTACTAGTTGTTTTCATGTTATTGTTAGGTCATTTTTTTTTGTTCGCTCACATGCATTAAACAAACGGCAGATTTGTAAGTTCAGTTTCGTTCGTTCAGACCCTCGTGACGTGTGCCTTCAGTCGTGTGTCATTCTGTTGCCTTCATATTTGAATCTTTCCTTCTGCGGTTAAGAAAACATTTGATGCACGTTTGATTTGGTGAAAGTTTAAGCACAAGATGAAACCAAACGACGGGGACGTCTGCTCATCTTCACGTTGCTTTAAGTTGGCGTTTCTCACGCTCACGTTGATTTTTGAACTCTTAATCTAATAACTGAAGGCCTTCCATGTGAAAAGAGGCATTTCCAAAGAAGGACTTTCTATCCAAGCCTTTGCGAGAGGTCAGAACGACTGGACTAAAGCTCTTATCTCGTGTTTTTCTCCTCTCTTGGCATTGCTTTGGGTTTGAACATGCCATTGAACGCTTTAGAGAATCCAGCTGTTGCGAATGGAAAGCATCTGCAGTGCTTCTTCTGCTTCTCATTCGGCGTTCAGATATCCACATGTGTTATTGTCAGTAATGACCGCTTACTTGTAACTCTTACTTTTATTTTTATTTATATCAGATCTTGAAAAGTGTTACCGGATGTTTCTCTTTGGGACAGTGTCTATCACACACACACACCATGTTATACAATCTGATGCATTTCAATTAGCTGCCAATTAAACAAATAAAACATTTTATAAAATAATTTATCCATCGAGTTGTTTTTTGTATTCCTCCTTTGTGTTTTCATACATCACAGTACTTGTTGAATGATGATGATGTCGAATTAATATGAATATGAAGAACATCAACAGCCATAGTGAGTTAAATCATTTGTCATTTTGTGTAAAGCCTGACATGTGAAATATATATATATATATATATATATATATATATATATATATATATTTTAAAATGAATCGGTTTATTTGAACCTTTAGACAAAATATGAAAGTTTGCATGTTTTGCATCATATTTGATCCATCAGTCTTTTATGGCTCATATAGTCTGATATAGTGAGAATATTGAGGGAAAAACAGCACAAAACAAATATGCTGTTTGTATGCATATATATATATATATATATATATATATATATAATGTGTGTGTGTGTATTTATATAAATATATTTATATATAAATATGTAAATATATATATTATATATATTAGTATATTTTATATATTTATAAATAAATATATTAGTGTATTTTATATATATATATATATATATATATATAAAATATGTGTGTGTATTTATATAAATATATTTATATATAAATATGTAAATATATATATTATATAAGTATATTATATATATATATATATATATATATATATATATATAATATGTGTGTGTGTATATAAATATATTATATATATATATATATTTATTTATTTATAAATATATAAACATACTAGTGTATTATATATGATATATATATATAATGTGTGTGTGTATTTATATAAATATATTTATAAATATGTAAATATATATTAGTATATTATATATATTTATTTATAAATATATATAAATATATATAAAACACATTTATATTTATAAATAAATATATTAGTGTATTATATATGATATATATATATAAATAATGTGTGTGTGTGTATTTATATAAATATATTTAAAAGTGTTACCGGATGTTTCTCTTTGGGACAGTGTCTATCACACACACACCATGTTATACAATCTGATGCATTTCAATTAGCTGCCAATTAAACAAATAAAACATTTTATAATATATATATATATATATATACCCCCCCCACACACACACACACACATATATAATTATTTATACAATATAATTTACATAATAATATATTTATATACAGTTTGTAATAATGACATCGTAAATGACAACAGACAAAAATGACCCTGTGCAAATGTAGTTTGAATTCTAATAGTTATTAGAACTAATAATATATTAGTATATCTAAAAATGTCTAATAATATTAAAAGTGTTCATAGGTCAGTGACAAAAATGCACCTTCAGTTAAATCTTATTCATCATAGTTTTCAAGTGTTTCGTTTTATACAGAATATTATAAACCATTCATAAAAGATATAGCTGGTTTACACTTTTAAACACAATAAAAGAAAAAGACTAAACATGAAATCACACACAAAGATTGCTGGTGACATAAGCGATGGTGTGTCGCCCCCTAATGGAGATTGTTTGTCACTGCACACTTGTGATTTGCAGCCTAGTTCTAGCATAAAACAATCGTGTCATTGAATGCAAAACTACACGTTTTCATTATAACTACAGGATAATAGTTGGATTATAACGCTGGTGATCTGTACAATATAAAAAGTAACTTTGTCTGCATGCGTCTTGCGGAAGAACAGCCGGAGCTACTTCTCTGTTTTTGTCTATGACGAGTCACGCAGGTATACTGTGCTACTCCTCCGCTCGGGCTAAAATAGTCCGAGTATAAACACTTAATATAGGCGTACCGTAGTGATTCAGGATAAGACAAAAACATGGTTTGGAAGATGGATTCATGATGCTCATTATATAAATCTTAAACAAAAGAAAAGTAACGGAGGGTACCTTTACACAGCATGAACTCATCTACTCTCTGAAGATGCTGTACTCTACCTAGAGAAGGATAGATCAGCAGAAGGACCAAGAGATGCATGATCAAGCGTCTCAGAGGAGCTTCAGTGTTTTACACTCGTTTTTTCTTGAAACCTTCCAAAGCACTTTCTTTTCTCCTTCGACATAATAAATCAATAAAAACTGTTTCTTCTTGTGAAGAGCTCACATCCAGCACTCATTTTGCTTTATCAGTTGCATTGCAAGAAATAGACATTTCTATAGCAGCGGTCAGACCTCTCTCCTCCGAGTTCAAGCACACATTAAACATCATTCCCTGGAGAAAATGGACTGCCTTTCTGAAGAAGACACTCAGCATCCATTCAATGCATCTGCGGCTTGACCTCCAGACCCTTCCGGCAATATCCGACTCTATTCACACAGAGCAACATCAGGACATCTGGATTCACAGTCTTCATGATATCCCTCTCACATTTGATAATGACATTGCAGGTCATGATATATATGATGTTTTATTACACACACACACACACACACACACACACTCTGTACGCATACATTTTGCATGATGTTCAAGTGCATGAGTGTACAAGATTTATGATGCATATTTGCACTTCAGGAGGCTCCTAATGGACCAACTACATTACATTCATGACAAGTTTCCTCTTTCATGTATAGTGATTCAATAATAGGGTGAAACTCACAAAAGCATGTTCACTTCAGAATTAGTGTGCAAAATACTATTCTTTTAAAAATAAAGCTGCTTTGGAATGATTTATTGTGAATATCCCAATACAAACACATGCATTCGTGATTTAAGACATGAACGACATCTGAACATTCTGAGATACAAAGTTTATTGTACATTTGCCCATGAGCTCATGGATTTGAGTGACTACACGACAGATATGCTACATAATAATCAAAAGCTATATATAGTATGGCATTTTTAGCGGTTCAGAACATGCATTTGCTTCTCTTGAGAAGAAAAATAAAAGACAACAGCGCTCATCATTTGTGAAAAAACAGCAATCATGGATTTGATCCGTAAACATAAAGGCATGGTGGCTGATGATAAAATGACATTAGCTAAAGCCATGGCTTGTTAGCGGTAAAACATCATTTCTGTCAGTGTGAATCACATGAGTGTCACTTATTACCACACATAGACAATAAACTTAAGGCTTATAATGTGACATGCATGGGCCTTTCCTTCTGCTGGATTCATGCGCAGACATGGAAAGCCTTCTTTCTGAGAAGATTAACTAATGTGTAAGATTCAAAAAGCAAAACGTTTGGTCCATCATAGTGAAATACTTTCGGAGTAAAAGAAAAACTTAGCCAGCATTACTTTCATATATACTCAGAGAAGTGTGCGCTGGTTAGTGCTGGTCTAGCTTGCATGGCCAGATGATCATGTAAGTCTTGCTGGTTAACTGAATTAAAAATTCACCACATATGCAGAATACGAATTCATCTATTGTAACGCTTTACAATAACCCAGCAAACACAAATATGCTCAAAGAACATTTTCATAACGTTCTCATTAAGTTATAAAAATGTTATGCGAACGTTAGTGTAGAATTCAGAAACTCTTGTTATTAGCGACACCGGTGGCCGTTAAGTGAACTGCAGCAGCAACTTGTTGCTCGCGCAAGAGACTGAACGTGATTCAAGGCCCCTGATATACTAACAACGACATTCTTTTTCATTCTTTTCATCCCGACGCAACGTTCAGATGAATATGTAAATATGTGTTGCACGCTTTCCTCTCAATAACAAAATAAATGCAACCAAAATGACAGCGGTGAGAAAACAGCAGTTCAGAAAGCATCCGATCATAGCGATGTGGATATGTTTGCATGCCGCTGTGGTGAGAAATCAAGTCCCCCCCAGGAATCGGGTCTCTTTTAGGACCCTGAGTGATCCCAACTGGCTTTTAATGGGTAGTATTTTTAGCGCCTGAAATCACATTATGATTTATATTGTTTAAAATGCGTTATAATGACCATTAATGTCTTTTAAATTATACTAATATATGACTGAAGCTATAGGTTGTTTTAGTTAGCTTATGTACTAGCATAGCAAACGTCTACCCAATTAGCCTGCTAGCTTAGCTTATATTAAATTAGGTATTTTTTGCTTCCAATATTTGTTTCCAATTCATTTTATTATGCAATACATAGGCATTTATTTTATATTTCAAGCATGTTGTTTGTGCACTTAATGTAATAAACATCATACAATAGTGAAATAGGTTATAATTAGTCAAGATATCACAACAACAACTTTTGATCAGGCATTACCGCCTGGGTCCTAAAGGAGACCTGGGGGGAGGCGATTTTCGAGAGGAGACTGGAGTTTTAACTTTAATTTCTACATTTCTATTACTTGAGTTGTTCTGAGGTAAACTGTACTAAACGATTAGGCGGGAGTATGTGTGGGCGGGGCCTTGATAGCGCGCGGCTACGCTTCATGCTCACTACTGCGCAGACTCAGATTCCGAATCAACACAAGATGTCAGCGCCATATTTGGACATTGGCGGCTTATCTTTTCTGTCCTCTATATTTTTGTACAGTCTGTGTTTATTGAACGAGCGCTGCGACTCACCGGCATCATGTCGACAGATGAGGTAATTAAATTACACTGTTATGATAGTTTGATAAGTATATTTGAGACTATATCTGGCTATGTGAGAGTGTAGTTTGAATTAATGCATTTTAATGCATCACACATTAACTTTACAGTACAGAATAGCATTATCTTGAACATTGTTTATGCATTAGTTTCATGTGACAGAACGGAAGAGAGGGGCTCTTGGTAGCGCGCATAACCGTCACATCCTTTTGATTTTCCCGGGAAAAACGTCCGGAGTCCTTCACAAAAAAATCAGTCTACTGGCTTTCATAAACAACCTAGGAAGTCGGTAAAGATCTCGTTTTTTTAAGTTTAAGTTACAAGCTGTTCACATATTGGAAATAAAAAAAAACAAACAAACAAAAAAAAACAATCGATACATGAAAATTCTTACATATAGCCCCTTTGGTAACATTCAATTTTATCATTCTTCAAACATTATGGGAACGTTACTTTTGAATGTTCTCTGAACATTCTGAAACAAGTAGTAACATTGAAAAATGTTACACGAACATTCAACTAAATAATTCCATTTTTGTGCAAATGTTTTGAGAACATTAATAAAGACCAGAAACTTGGAATTAATGTTCTATTAACGTTACTCGATAAACGTTTGTTTATAACTTTGAGAAAACTTTCCTGATAGCTGGGAAGGTTCCATTAGTTAACATTAGTAAATGCATTAAAGGGTTAGTTCACTCAAAAATGAAAATAATGTCATTAATTACTCACCTTCATGTCGTTCTTCACCTTCGTTCATCTTCGGAACATATGATATTTGGCCTGCTTCATGAAGCTTCGGAGCTTTACGAATCAAATCAGTGGTTCTGAGCGCCAAAGTCACGTGATTTCAGCAGTTTGATAGGTGATTTGAATCACTGATTCGACTCAAAAGATTCGTAAAGCTCGGAAGCAGTGTTTTGAAATCGGCCATCACTAGATTTTGTTAAAATTTTATTTTTTTTTGGCGCACAAAAATATATATAATATTAAGGTAGAACCACTGTACTCACATGAACTAATTTAAATATGTTTTTAGTACATTAATGGATCTTGAGAGAGGAAATGTCATTGCTGGCTATGGAGGCCTCACTGAGCCATCAGATTTCATCAAAAATATCATCTTACGGGTGTGGTACGACAGTAATAAATTACATTATTTTCATTTTTTGGATGAACTAACCCTTTAAGACATTAACCATAAATAAGAAATACATTTGTTAAAGTATTTATTAATCGTTATTAACATTACTTCATAAAAAGATAAAACTTTTGATTTTAGTAAGGTAAATATTAAAATTAACATTCACTTATCTAAGAAGAATGCTTTAGAAGTATTTATCATTGTTACTTCATGTTAACTAATATAGTTAACTAATGTTGAACAAATGGAACCTTATTGTAAAGCGTTACCAGATTCAATTGAATCTCATGTAAGTGTGTTCAGATCTTAAACCTCTCTGAGTTTCTCGCGCCCCAAAAGCTGGTTGTGTTTGTCTGTTTGTGCAGATCTACAAAATGTGAAGGTTGTGAGTCTGTTCAGTGAAAACAAAACAACAGCATTTAGAAATACATTCACAAGCATTTCAGAACCAAACTGACCTCAAGTAAACATTTACACACAACAGAAACAAACCTGACAGTGTTATAAAAGATACCAAAGGCAAAAATACAGAATATTCTTTGGAAAAACAAATTGAAACCAAGCAAGGCAACTGTGACGATATATTCAACTCAAATCACTATTACAGATTCACCGATTCAATGTGCAGAACTCGACTATCTCTTACAAACAAGTACAAATGCGAATACTATGGTACATCTCATCCGATAGCATATACATAGTACTGTTTTTGTAAGAGATTGTCAGATCTGTCACATGACCCAACTCAAATGAATCAATGACTTTACTCAATATGTGTCTGTTAGGCTAAAAGATGTGCAGCCATGTTTACCACAGTATTCTGACTTCACATGTATCATGTATGTATATATTGTATGTTCTGTGAATCCAGGAAGTAATTCTGCCGCTTTTACTTAATTTTAAGCATTTTGCATTCAGTTCAGGGACACCGGGGCTAGTTGTCACACAGCGAAGCGGTTTTGAGTCAAAAGTGCAAATACACTAATGTTTGCTTTCTTTAGCATTTTTTTTGTTTAGATAGTATTACATATTTCACTGTCAGCTGTTTTTGTAACATGTGACAACATGCCCCACTATAGATACAGTAGTGGAACACCAAGGTCATGGGTTCGATTCCCAGGGAATGCATGAACTGATGAAACGTAAACATTGCATGCAACAAAAGTCTGTTTGGATAAAAGCATCTGCCAAATGCATAAATGTAAATTAACTATTTTTCTTGGGCAACTGCTTTTTTCATGATTTTGTCTATCGAGAAGTTTGCTTTCAAGTCTCAACACACCATGAGAAATATTCACTGGAGTGAAAAGTGTGACAACTAGCCCCGGTTTTCCCTCTATGTCTAGCACAAGCAACATTAAAGGGTGTGTTAGAGAAAGACTGTCAGAACACAGGTGATATGGAAGACGAGATGATGTAAACTAACTATCCTCTTTGGAGATGTTCAGACTGACGTAAATGACGGTACAGCGACTTCTACAGGGAAACATATGCTATATCCGGCCGACTGTCCGGTCCCCATACAGACATTTTTGTTCATTATGGTTTCAAGCAATAAAACAAACAATAAAAGGCAACAGAGCATCAATTACATCAGAACAAGGCAAAACAATACGGTGCATTTCTCACGTAAAATTAGTGCATTCAAAAGATGAGTTTTCCCTGTTTCATGAGTGAGTACACAGATTCAAGAGAGGAAACCAAGTTAATTCATGTTCAACTTCATCATTCAACTACACGCTAAAAAAAGTTGGGTTAAAAATGGACAAACCCAGCGATTGGGTTGTTTTAACCCAGCGGTTGGGTTAAATGTTTGCACAACGTGCTGGGCAGTTTTATTTAACTCAACTATTGTTTAAAAATGACTATATGTCTGGCTTAAAATGAACCCAAAATAGGTTGGAAATTAAAAATCAGACACATAATTACTAGAGGCAACAATAATAATCAAAAGGTGAACATTTATTAATAAACAACTTAATAAATGTTTATTGTTTAATTATTATTCATTAAACTTATTCATAAATGTTCATTTCCAACATGTTTTGGGTTGATTTTAAGCAAGCTATACAGTAATTTTTAAACAATAGTTGAGTTAAATAAAACTACCCAGCACGTTGTGCAAACATTTAACCCACCCGCTGGGTTTGTCCATTTTTAACCCAACTTGGGTTGTTTTTAACCCAGCATTTTTGAGAGTGTACATCTGGCCCTGATGTTTTCTGACAGCATGTATTAGAAAATGAGATGTTTTTATTTATATATATATATGCTGAATGGCTGTGAAGCAGACACATTACGTTATTAAACGGATACTTTTGTTGTTACAGAAATAGTTTATATACAGTGTTTTTAGAAATTGCTTTGGAAGGTTTAGTAACTTTAGGAAAAGAAAAAAAATATTAGCAGAAAATAGGCTTCTTTTTTGAAGAAGCTGTACGAAATTAACTTTTAAATATACATTCTTTCTAAATATTCCTAATTTATCAACATGCAAATTATTAATCCAGGGTGTATTAAAAAAATTGTAAACTTGAGAGAAAGTGATATTCTATATTTCATATGTACTTGAAGTGAATTTCCTAACCATGGTATTAATTTAGGGAATATTGTGATCGGCATTAAGTGACCTGGTTTAAAGACGTTTTAAAATTCACAAGCTGTCGTGAAGTACATTCACAAGCCAACATGGACGACACTTTTCAATGGGATCGTTCAGCCAAAATCTCAATTCTCTCATTATTTACTTGCCCCCGTGTTGTTTATCAGCAGTGATTAACATGACGGCACATGTTAGTGGATGAGTTGAATCAACTCCACAGCAACTACATCAATTTATCCACTAACCATTCAGAAACGACTAAAAGTTGTAACTTCTTCCTGAGTCTCTCCATCAGTGTCGACTCCGGTTTGAACAATGTAAGGCTGAACACTTTTGTCATTTTGGCTGCGTGAGATTCTCCAGCTTTGTTGTTGTTGAGCTGTTAAAGCTCCGCCCTCTTCTGGAAAGCGGGCAGCTCATTTGCATTTAAAGGGACACACACAAAAACAGCGTGTTTTTGCTCACATCCAAATAGGGGCAAATTTGACAAGCTATAATAAATGATCTGTGGGGTATTTTGAGCTGAACCTTCACAGACACATTCTGGAGACACCAGAGACTTATATTATATCTTGTGAAAGGAGCATTATAGGTCCTCTTTAATAAACAAATAATTCCTGTAGCTCAAATAGCACAGCAATGCACTTGGTCATGGGTTTGATTCCCATATGAACTTATACAGTGTACACCTTAAATGCAATGCAAGTCGCTTTGGATAAAAGCATCAGCCAAATGACACAAGAGTGAGTAAATGATGACAGAATGTTTGCATTATTTTTGGGTGAACGATCCCTTTAACCAGAAACACTGACAATGTGCAAATCCATTATGATCTAAAAGATGAAAATGCACCACATATGAAATGATAAAGACTGTTGCAGTCTCTCATCCATCCAACCTGATGGATACGCAAGTGCTTGGCTCCCAGAAGTCATTGCTGGCACTTCTGAGTTCGTTTTCAGCGCGATACAACTCCAACGGTTGCCGACTCCACCATTCTTCCGCTCGTGGAGCTGTGCTTGTGAGAGAAACACCGCTCTTTTAAACACGCTGTCTCGCGTGCATTTTGCTCCAGAAGCTGGTTGAATCCCACTTTGCAATGTCCCTCGTAGTTTTACTTGGGTCCAGACCAGCCTCTGTCTCCGTAGGCACCGTCGCCGGTGGCAGAATGGGGCGACGGGGCGCACAGGTCAGAGTCTGTGTCCGACTCGCCCTCCGCGATGTACGGCCTCACTTTGGTGCAGCGCGACACACCGCTGAAGTAGGCGTTGTTTAGAAAGTCCAGGTTTTCTTTGGACTGTGAAATGCTGAAGCCGCTGAAGGAGCGTTCGAGTTCCTCGTGGTCCACCGAAGGGATGGATATGGAGGTGTCGCTTTCGGCTCCGGCCTGCTGCTGGGAAAGAGCCAATGGGCGTCCTTCTTCACCCACGTTCCCGCGAGAATGATGCTGTCCCGCTCCGCGAGAGCCTCCGTTGTGCCCGCCGGACGAGCGCTCGTGGGCTGGAGGCGGAGGGATGCGCACTAGCGAGGGGTCACACATCGGAGATGTGCCCTGGCCGGGATCGGGGAGGGTTTGAGGGTGCCAGGACGTGGAGGGCGGGCAGTGGTGATTGACGCAGGTCGAGGGTGGTGGGTCAAAGTTCTTCTGGCCAGCTGAGCTGTTGGAGCGGATGATTTTGGTGATGGAGCCGCTCTTCTCCATGTGCTCCACCGGACTGTGGTACGGAGGCGCCGGGTCGGGCTCCTTAGAGGCAAAGTAGGCATCCGTCTCAGACTGCGGGATGCCCATGCGCTGGATGTAGATGTTCACCAGGAAATCCAGTTTTCTCTCCATTGACATCACCTGCAAAAGAGGAAGATCTCATTATCTCATTATTATTCATGTCTGTGCTGTCAAATCGAGATTAATTATAAAAGAAAAAACAAATATTTGCTTGCGTACATTTGACGTAAAATGTACTAGTATAATTCTCATTACCAATATTTTTTGATGAAGAAGAAGAAAAAAAGACTAAATATAGCTGCGAGCAGCAATTATCGGGGATCAAGCGTTTTAAGGCCTTTAGGCACATGCTTAAAAAGGATGATTAGCACGCCTGTAACCATCTTAATCATAGATGGAAAAGACAATTAGAGCCAATACAGGCAATAACCATAGGAAAATTATGGTTTATAAAGCTTTTTAACAGTTATCAAGGTTGAGCCAAAAACCTAGGACTAGTTTGCCAAAGTTGTGTTTTTTAATAATCTCCAATATTTAACGAATGATTCGATGGACAGCGGCGGTCCTAGAGACTAAGTTGCTCAGAATGAGGAGTTCTACCATGTGGTATGAATGTTGTGGGCATGTGCGAAAAATTGCACAAGAAAAACGTGAAGGCGCCCCCCAGTGGCTGATTTCTTTTGAATTTCTCACAGGCCTCTAGGGCCGTGAGTCAAACAAGCCCAGCGAGTTTTGTTCCAATCGACCTCCGTTAACCTTGTCGGATAGCTGCTCAAAATTCATTGGCCGATGGCAGACATGTTTTTTGAGATACGTCAGTGTCCTCTTAGACAGTCATGGCACCTTGGACAAAGACACTGCATGCCTATTTTCAAGTCAATCAGACTAATTGTGAAGTAGTTATAGCCATTTTCAAAGTTTTTTTCCTGTTATAGCGCCACCAAGTGGCCAGTTGCCACTTCCTTTTTCATGCAACCACAGAATGAGCTCTTACATAGGTGTGCCAAGTTTGGTGAAAATATCTCATTCTGTTCACGAGTTATAGCCATTTTAGTAAAAGTTGCTCTACCCACTTTTGACGTTTTGGCAGCCCTTAGAGACTGAGAATGGAAATTTAAACTTTTTTTGGATAAATATTGACAATCAGACTCCGGAGAATCTTGCTGCACTGGTGTGGTTCCGATCGGGTCAAAAACCTAGGACTAGTTTGCAAAAGTAGGTTTTTCAAAAAATCCAAAATGCCCAAAAATTTCGAACGACGATCGAATCCGAGGTATGCATCTTGTCTTGAGCCAAGGATTTTTGTACTTTTGACCGCTGTAGCGCCCCCGTCAGGCTGATCGGGGTGAGCCTTGGTGACATTGTAGACGGTGTGAGTACTACCAGCCCTCAAAGTTTCAAGTCTCTATGACTTACGGTTTGGTCTGCCTGATCACTTTTAGGGGAGAATGCTGATCCTAGGAAAATTTAAGTTTCAGAGCAACGCACTTAATAGGTTCAGAAATAGAAACCCTGATTAGTTTGAACAGACAGACAGAGATCAGTGTATTTCACATTGATTGACCTGTTTCTCCACTTTCCCAAGTCGTCCCATCATGCTGGGATCCTCTGGCAGTTCTCCATCTGTGGTTCCTTTAGGACGATCCTTGTCTGTTATCGGAGCGCCCCGACCAACAATCTGATCCACTCTAACAGTCAATTAAAGAGAGAAAACCTCTAGAATAAAAACTTGATAATTTTTCTTGCAAAGATCTGTTTTAGGGGAAAATATGTGAACCAGTGATTCATTATACATGGACAAACACACAACAGAATTCCTTTTTTGATATTCACCAATGTTTAAGTACATTTAAATAATTTGATTTATTTGTTACAAAATGCATCAAACGAACATCTATTTCCATTACATGATCATTAATCGCATTGTTAGTTATCCAAAGTTTTTCAACAACATTCATTTCAAGGAAACAATAAACCATATATTCTATCTTAAAGCATAAAGCATTGTGGGATGTAAATAAATGCATGCAGAGGGAGGGATATGATAATGAGGGGGTGTGTCTACACACATAGACAGAGATGATTGGACAGAAAGAGTCAGGCCCTCCAGACGGACGTTTTCTGTTGATATTTGCCATTTTTGAACAATGTGTCAATGTGAAATCACATCGCCTAGTTGCATATTACAGTAAAATGCAAATGTAATCATCAATTTGACACATTATCCAAAGTTTCAGATGATGTACTACACTAGCAGGGGTGCGTCTGATCTGAGACGATATATACGGTTTTCATCAAAGCATCAGATGTTGCAACTATCCAATTTGTTCCAAATAGTCGTTTAAAAAACCACTGCATGTGCTCAGCAGAACGCTGGGAATCAAGCATGCCCTGCTGATTCTGCATGAAGAAAATTGCACTTGTGAAAGAGCAAAATAATAGTGCATCATGTGGCATGCCTGAAATAACGCCATGCCGACATGCATAAGCCAAAACAGCGATGCTAAATGAAATGAAAGAACCATTTGGACGTGTGCATCTCCATTTGCTGCTTCTTGCTGCTGTAACTCTTCATTTCCAAGCAGCGGTGCAGGCAAACTAGCTTAACCAGTTTTAGTTCAGCTACATGACTAGTAACTCACCGAAATGTGATATTTGGGTCCCCTGCTTTTCTCTCAACTAAGCGTCTCTTGGGATTAGTTCACTCGCGACAAACAAAGGTCATGAAGTCAATTAAGAGTTGATTATCAGAAGCCTCCTGCAGCGTTTAGGCTGTTTAAACTCAAATAGACTAGATTGTTCAGGCAGACACTCTTAGAAGAAAAGCTTCTATTTACAACCTTAAAGGTTCCGTCAGGCGCTTCATCATGGGGTCATTTTGTGGAATTAGTTTTAGCTAATAAATTTAGTTTTAATTCAATTTTATTTTTTATTAAATATTATGAATTAAGCAGGTCATACTGTAGTGGCCAAAAGTGATGTTCGGCCTAGGAACATTGGCATTTTTACCCTTTATTCAAATGTTTTTAAAACTTTTGTAATCATATTGCATAGTTGTGCTTGGAGTCGATTGTTTTATTTGTGGTAATAACGCAATGAAACATGCCAAATTGAACGACATAATTTTTGGCCGGGCTGTCATACAAAGAAATTATGAACAAATGCTAAAACAATTGATTATGTTGTAGTCAATGTATGCTTTTTCCTGTGAGCTTTTTGTTTTTCTATACATTTTTATTTTGCATAGTAAAATAAAATCTGTAGCTGTTGATGCCAGTTGCTATTTTTGTTTATTTTTATTTTGTTATTGAGAAAAAAGCACGCAAGACATATTTACATATTTATTGAATCATTGCTCTCAGCAGTGTGGACGGCGTCTGGATATGGAAGCTTGTTTCCGCCACTAAATAAAAAAATAAAAAAGGTAATTGCAACTTTATATCTCGCAATTCTGACTTTATATCTCGCAATTCCGACTTTATTACTTGCAATTCCGACTTTATAACTCATAATTCTGACTTTGTCTCACAATTACGACTTTATAACTCATAATTCTGACTTTATAACTCACAATTCTGACTTTATAACTCACAATTCCGACTTTGTCTCACAATTCTGACTTTATATCTCGCAATTCTGACTTTATATCACACAATTCCGACTTTGTCTCACAATTCTGACTTTATAACTCGCAATTCCGACTTTGTCTCACAATTCTGACTTTATAACTCGCAATTCCCACTTTATAACTTGCAATTCCCACTTTATAATTCGCAATTCCCACTTTATATCTCGCAATTCCAACTTTATAACTTGCAATTCCCACTTTATAACTCGCAATTCTGACTTTATATCTCGCAATTCTGACTTTATATCTCGCAATTCCGACTTTATTATTCGCAATTCTGACTTTATAACTCACAATTCTGACTTTATATCTCGCAATTCCGACTTTGTCTCACAATTCTGACTTTATAACTCGCATTTCCGACTTTTTCTCACAATTCTGACTTTATAACTCGCAATTCCGACTTTGTCTCGCAATTCTGACTTTATAACTCACAATTCTGACTTTATATCTCGCAATTCCGACTTTGTCTCACAATTCTGACTTTATAACTCGCAATTCCCACTTTATAACTTGCAATTCCCACTTTATAATTCGCAAATTCCCACTTTATATCTCGCAATTCCAACTTTATAACTTGCAATTCCCACTTTATAACTCGCAATTCTGACTTTATATCTCGCAATTCCGACTTTATTATTCGCAATTCCAACTTTATAACTCGCAATTCCGACTTTATAACTCATAATTCTGACTTTGTCTCACAACTCTGACTTTATAACTCGCAATTCCGACTTTATATCTCGCAATTCCAACTTTATAACTCGCAATTCCCACTCGCAATTCTGACTTTATATCTCGCAATTCCAACTTTATAACTCGCAATTCCGACTTTATAACTCATAATTCTGACTTTATCTCACAGTTCTGACTTTATAACTCGCAATTCTGACTTTATATCTCGCAATTCCAACTTTATAACTCGCAATTCCCACTTTATAACTCGCAATTCCCACTTTATATCTCACAATTCTGACTTTATTACTCGCAATTCCAACTTTATAACTCGCAATTCCAACTTTATATCTCGCAATTCCAACTTTATAACTCGCAATTCCCACTTTATAACTCGCAATTCCCACTTTATATCTCACAATTCTGACTTTATTACTCGCAATTCCAACTTTATAACTCGCAATTCCCACTTTATAACTCATAATTCTGACTTCGTCTCACAATTCTGACTTTATAACTCGCAATTCTGACTTTATAACTTGCAATTCTGACTTTATAACTCGTAATTGTGAGAAAAAAAAGTCAGAATTGTGAGATAAAATGTCGCAATTCATTTTTAATTATTTTATTATGTGGTGGAAAGAAGCCTACATATCTGGATGTTCGCTGCAAAGATATTTCCAACATTTTTTCTTCTAAGCAAAGATCGAAAAAGACCTTTGTTGTGAATATATTGGAGCGTTGAATGACGTTCAGTCTTGCGTGTTACATGTGCATGAGCAATAAGTTGCTGCTGCAGTTCACATAACGGCCACCGGTGTCACTAATAACAAGGTTTTCTAAATTCTACATACAGTCCCTTTAACCAAGTTGTGTTTTGTTCTTCCCTTATACTTTTAATAAATATAGAAATTATTTTCCTCAAATTTGATGGTTTAAACATACTTGTAGGGGTCATTAAAAAAAACAAATATCACTTTTGGCCACTATTTTATCACTAGAAAAAAAATTAATCCGTTAAACATCAAAGTATTATGCAATCCTCTCCTTATATAGAACCTTTTTGGCATTGAGTCATGAACCCTAGGGTTTTAAATAGAGCCTTTTTCTCTAAGAGTGGAGTTTGTGGTCAGTTTCTACTAGCCATGTAGTCTGAAACAGAAGCAGGTTTCTTAATTTGTCTCTGGACAGAGATCTAACGCAGGCCCGGGAGATGCAGTCTGGGGCGTCCTAACCTAGAAGACAACTGGGGCGACTCTTTGGTTCCTTTGGTTGAACGCTTCTTTGGGCGAGGGGTGCTGGGACCCGGAGGACCCAATATCATATCTAACCTGGCAAAGCAAATAGAGTAGAGGACAGCACAATGCAGAATGACGTGATACGGCGCGAACGTCTGGACCAAGATGGGGAGAAACACAACCAACAACAACAAGCCCAGAGATTCCCAGAAAATATATTCCAGACATACTTTATCAAGTTTACTACGATAAAAAGCTCCCTGATCGGTGCATTGATATCAGCGATCAACATGTGGTGAAAGTATGCCTTTAGTGTTTTAAAAATATAAAAGCAGGAATATATTTACATGTGTGAAATCATAACCTCATTCATACATACAGAAGGATTTCTCTAAAATAAGATGAATGTGACTGAAGTACCTGAATAGGTAGGCAGCAATTGATGTGCACTGAGAAGTGTTGTTTTTTAAGGTTTCATGGGTCAGTGATGATGTTGATTTCATATGGCTTTGAAAAACACTTTTATTTAATGACTATAAAAATAAGTAAAATAAATTAATAAATAATAAAATATGTCAAAAAATAACAAAATCTTAAATATTTATGTGTTCTCTAATAAAATATATTTTCATTACATCTTGAGTATAAGTAAAAAGTATTTTTACAAATATGAATTTCTGAATCGTGAATATCACATTTTAATGATTCGAAAATCACAACTAAACTTGCCATGTCATAACTTGTCAATTGTCTTTTATTTTTACACAATTATCTAATTACTTTTGAAACATGCAGTCAATAAATAAATAAATAAATATTTTGTAAATAAAACAAAATATTTACTAGAAAATACTTTTGAATTACTTATTAGGAATTTGGTGTTATTATAAAAGTTTGATATGAATATGTGAATGTTTAATTTTTTGTATTTTTTTTCTCTTTTCCCCCCTATTTTTTATTTGTAAGTGTTTAATTATGTATTTAAGTTGGCTTGAAAATACCAAACTGAAATGCTATTCTCTTAGATGAGCCAAGACTAGCAACCACTCAGAGTATCCTCGCAACTGCATAGCAACACCTCAGCAACCACCCCGAGTACCCTAGCAACCACATAGTAACACCCTAGCAACCACCCAGAATACCTTAGCAAAGGCATAGCAACACCTCAGCAACCACCCCGAGTACCCTAGCAACCACATAGTAACACCCTAGCAACCACCCAAAATACCTTAGCAAAGGCATAGCAACACCTTAGCAACTGCATAGCAACCACAGAGTACCTTAGCAACCGCATAGCAACACCTTAGCCACTACCCCGAGTACCTTAGCAACTGCATAGCAACACCTTAGCAACTACCCTGAGAATCCTAGCAACTGCATAGCAACACCCTAACAACCACCCAGAGTAGTTTAGCAACCACATAGCAACCACCCGAGTACCCTAGCAACCACATAGCGATACCTTAGCAACCACTCAGAGTATCCTAGCAACCATATAGCAACACCTTAGAAACCACCCGAGAACCTTAGCAACCACATAGCAACACCCTAGCAACCACAGTGTACCTTAGCAACCGCATAGCAACACCTTAGCAACTACCCCGAGTACCTTAGCAACTGCATATCAACACCTTAGCATCTACCCTGAGAATCCTAGCAACTGCATAGCAACACCCTAACAACCACCCAGAGTAGTTTAGCAACCACATAGCAACACCTTAGCAACCACCCGAGTACCCTAGTAACCGCATAGCAACACCCTAGCAACCACTCAGAATACCCTAGCAACCACCCCATGTATCTTAGCAACCACATAAAACCCTTTTAGTGTACCCTAGCAACCATATATCGACACCCTAGCAACCACCTTATCTATCTATACTATTAAAATAAAACTTAAACTTTCAAATTGAAAGCTTTTAGAACAACTTCAAACTTTCTTTTTCAAGCCAACTTAAAGTTTGTCTCAATGAACTTTTTTATCTAGTTATTGGTTATTGTTCTAATTATTATTATTATTATTATTTTGTGTGATGGTGGTGGGTATTACCAAAAAAGGAAAAAAAAGTGAAAGGAAGAGAAAGTAGAAGGAAAAATAAGGAATAACTATTGGTAAAATATATGATGTCTTTAAAGGAAATGTTCATTTGTATAAATGTATTGAATGTGTTTGAATTGAAAGACAAAATAAAAATAAAAAAGAATATAAAACAATATAAAAAAGAAAATACTTCAAAAATTCATGTTTAATTCAATGTGTTTCTTGTTCTTTGTAATTATTTGTGAAATTTACTAGCAATTTCTGTGAGATCCTACACCAGTTTCTTTCAAAGTATGAGCTGCATTTTCAATTATTTTTGAATAAATTAATGGATTTCCATATTATAAAATGAGTGCCACATCATTACTGACCCACATATAACTGCTAAAATATCATGATATTATATCTCATTAAATGAAAATGTAGATAATGGGTTAATCTAGTGTTTGGGTGTTGTACATGTACATATTCTGACAGGTATGAGAACAGTGAGAGACGTGTAGGAAACTGAGCCATGCAAACACAAGAACACACACACTAGTGTAGTATGAGTCGAGTGTGAAGAGGGAAAGAACAGCAGATTTGAGGTGTATCTGCTCTTGCCTGGACTGCAGATTTTTAATCCGCGCCAACATGTCGAGATGTCCGGCCGAGTACTGCTCGATGACATCCATCACGTCATACGGCCGCAGACTCTCTTTAAACTTGCGCTTGGACACCATGAACCTCATGATGCTGCGGGACAGAGAATTCACACACATTATCACCGTTAAAGACCTTCACACACACACACACATGCATGAGTGAATCTCTGAGAGCCTGTCCAGGGTCATATTTCACCCCAAAAATAAAAAGAAAGAATGAAGAATGTATTTTGCTTTCCTATTTCTAGGACCCAGTGTTATTTTGAATAAGTTTTCATTTTTATATTTTCTGTTTTTGTTTGAATTTTAGTTTTAATAATTTTGTGTTTTGCCATTTATTTTTTTATTTTTTTAAGTTTTAGTTATTTATTTCAAATAAAAATGAGAAATGTTGACTTGATTTCCAATATTATAGTTTTTATTAATATTTTGAATTAGTTTTAATTTTTATATTTCTGGTTTTCATTAAAATCTTTAGGTAATGTTTTAATTTTCTTGTGTGTTTTGTCATTTTAATTTCTTTTTTAAAATATGTCTATATAGTTTTTATTCTTTTTTATTTCAGTTTTAGTTATTTTAGTTCATCTAGTTAAAATAAATAAAAATTAAAAATGTTGATTTGGTTTTCAATATTATAGTTTTGTTAAGATTTTTAATTAGTTTTCATTTTCATTAAAGTTTTAACAATTTTGTTATGTATTTTGTTATTTTTATTAGTTTTTTAAATGTCTATATATATATATATGTTTTTATTTTTTATTTATTTTATTCTTTTGGTTCAAGTTAAACTAAATAAAACTTAAAAATGTTGCCTTGGTTTTCAATATTATAGTTTTTGTTCTGATTTCGAATTTTCATTTTTATATTGTCTGTTTTTGTTTTAATAATTTTGTTGTGTTTTGCCATTTATATATATTTATATATATATATATATATATATATATATATAAATATATATATATATATATATATATAGTTTTTTAATTAATGTTTATTTCAGTTTGAGTTTATTTTAGTTCAAATAGTTTAGTGCAAATTTTTAATATAGTTTTTGTTAATATTTTGAATTAGTTTTTATTTTTATATATTTCCTATTTTTATTTTAATTTTAGTTAAAGTTTTAATAATTTTGTGTTTTGTCATTTTTATTTTTATTTTTTAAATATGTATATTGTTAAATTTTTATTTCAGTTGAATTTATTTTAGTTCAAGTTAAACTAAATAAAAATGAGAAATAAGTTCAAGTTTTTTTTTTTTATATCTGATTTTATTTCAAAGAAAATATTTTATGGTTTAATTTTGGACCATAGGATTTTTACTATTAATTTTGCAGTAAAATATGACCTGTACATCTGGTTTTCATGAGATTTAGTATATATTTTTGACGTTTGATACTAACCTTCAATATTCAAAATATCTCATGCATAAGAGTCGCTGGCATGATCTGAGCAATGAAAGTGTGAATGTAACGAAGGATTCAAAAGTCTGAATGTAACAAGTTTTGTAACTTACATTCAGGAAAGACTGAGTTAATGAGGTAATATTATGTGATGCAGACTGCTCTAGTATTATCAATAATATTACACGTCTGATGGAGCATTAAAGTCCCTTCTGAGTGATGCTGCCTGTCTCATCTTTGCTTACCACACGGCCCTGATGGTAACTTTTAGTCCCGGCGTTAAATCCTGAGGGACAAACTCACAATGGCAGCTCTTATTGTCATCAACAATGTCTTCTCCGGGAAGGCTGGCTTCTAAAAAACACAACACGGACAGGAGGACTCTAGAGTTAGTGCACAAACCCCCTAACCCTCCATTCAACTCAACTCAGCCTCGGTTATCTAGCTCAGTCCGACAGCAGATAGGTCAGTGCAAAGACATTTTTATAACTGCTTTTCCAGGAGACGGGAATCTGAGACAACCGTGGCCCAAAATACAACAAAGCCATACAGTGACCCCAAAACACATTTGGACACTTAAGACAAAGTTAAACTGATAATAAAGATAATAAAAAATCAAATCATGTGCTATTTATTTTTAAAAACAGAACAGAAGTTGGTTTTACACTGGAAGATTTTTTTAATGTTTTTGAAAGAGTCTCTTCTGCTCACCAAAGCTGCATTTATTTGATCAAAAATACAGTACAAATTGTGAAATATTATTGTAATTTAAATCAGCTGTTTTCTATGTGAATATATAGTAAAGTGTAATTTATTCCTGTGATGCAAAGCTGAATTTTCAGCATCATTACTCCAGTCTTCAGTGTCACATGATCCTTCAGAAATCATTCTAATATGCTGATTTGCTGCTCAAGAAACATTTATGATTATTATCAGTGTTGAAAACAGTTCATATTTTTGTGGAAACACCATATAAAAGTTTGTGTAAATTGATCAAAAGTGACAGTAAAGACATAATGTTACAAAATATTCTATTTCAAATAAATGCTGTTCTTTTGAACTTTTTATTCATCAAAGAATCAAGAAAAATGCAGCAGTTTGCACAAAAATATTCAAAAACTTTAATAATAATAAGAACTATTATTAATAACTGTGCAACAATAAGAACTGATAACAACTGAACACTAAATCATCATATCAGAATGATTTCTGAAGGATCATGTGACACTGAAGACTGGAGTAATGATGCTGAAAATTCAGCTTTGATCACAGGAATAAATTATAGTTTACTATATATTCACATAGAAAACAGCTGATTTACATTGTAATAATATTTCACAATATTACTGTATTTTTGATCACATAAATGCAGCCTTGGTGAGCAGAAGAGACTCTTTCAAAAACATTAAAAAATCTTAATTAATATAAACTTTTGACTACCAGTGTATGCATAGAAATAAACGTTAGTGAAACTTGTTAATGTGATGAACTACAGCTCCAACATCAGTGAGCAAAAATTATGGTTATATTTTGTATCGAATGCAGTGACATTAATACATGTTTAAACGTGACTTAAAGTCCAAACTCGTTGTTGAGGTGCCTGTATAAGCAAACAGCAGAACACTATGACATATAAGTAATATTTTTTTCAGCAAACTGACTTTTGGATTCAGTGAGAATCCATTTTGCAAAGCAGGCCAGTCAAAAGGCATTTAACAAACTGTTTGACTATGAGTGAATTAATAATGCACTTTTAATGGCCACAAAGAAACAGTTTCATCAGTTGCAATGACTGTTTTCAACTATTTCTAGTGATCGATTAAACTTGAATGTAACTTAACCTTGAGATTTCTACAGCAGCGGTTCTCAACTGGTTTCAACACAATTCCAAACCTGTAACCAGAATTAAATGTAATATTTACATTTTTGGGTCATGACGCACCAGTTGAGAACAACTAATCTAGAGTCATTATCGCTTAAATTATCCAAGTGTCTTAAATCCATGCAAAACGCTGATTGCATCTGTCATTTTGGGCCACAGTGTCTTTCTCCTGCGTTCCCAATTGTCAGCACAGACCATCTGGTGGGTAAAAATAATCTACCTGTGCTTATTATGCCAAATAAACCACAGAGCCTTAAAACAACTGTACAGCTCCAAACCCTGGAGTGAAAAATGATGGTCTGAAATGGGTTAATGAGGTTGACGAGTTGTTCCACAGCTCTGTGGTGTTTCATTGCATTCACGTTTCCTCCTCAGGACTAACTTTTCCTCACATGCAGGTAAAGGAGCACAGTTTGCAGCCATCAGCTAGCACTAGCTTTAGGGTTGGTAAAACGGGCTCTAGTGGCGACCAGCCAATTGATAATCTCTTACTGATTAACCCTTCAATTGCTGCGATAGGAGAGATGGCAATAAAGGCTGGTTATAAAAACAACGACAAAACAGACCTGCTTTAAACCTAGAAACCAAGGAACAATGCTCACAATAATGAAGAATAAAATGCATTCTGAATTTTCTGAAACTAGTAAATTCTCTGAAGGTGAACCAGTTATTATTGTTGTGCAGTTATCCAAAGCCTCGATGCTTCAAATCAATCGTTCACCATCAGAGAAATGACACACACTCTTTCTTGCATGATGTGAAATGTTCAAGTACTCAAAGTTAAAATACAATGAAATGACATTCAAGTGAAGGTGCAGTCTGAATCAGGACAAGGTTTTCTCCTACTGTTTGAGCATGAATGCTATTCTAAATATTGCTTCTCTTTCAACTATACATTAAAATATATGCTAACCATCTGATATCAATTTATAGATGTTTAATTACCTTAAAAGCATCATTACTAGTACAGCATGACTAGTTGCAATTGCTAGAAGTTTCTAAAAACAACTAATATGAGAAAATATAATGTTACTAATGTGCTTTGATTGGATTTCAATGTAACTTACCTTCAATTTTAATTATAGCTTTAACTCTGTTACTGCTAAAATGGCAAATTTGTTGCCAGAACCCAATAATCTTGTATATATTCATGTTTTAGGATGTTGAATATCAGGATTAGATTGATAACTGGACATTGACCATTAGTGCCACCTTTTTCATATACAAAAATGCAAACATTTCAACAGAAAAACATCAGATTTTCAACTTATACTTTTGGAAAATCGCTCAAAATCAAACAGAAAGCAAAATGGACAGTCCAGCATTTAAAGCAGGTACGATTTTACAGACTGGCATATCCTCAGACCGCTGTGCACAAGTGACAATGACGTGGATCCAAACAAATCACATTTTAATCATTTTTCTCCATTAAAACGAGTTGTGGAGATATGAAGCTCCTTAAATACTTCTTCCTCTAGGAGTATTTTCATAAAATTTGGTGCATGTCCTCAGATTGTCATGGCATCTTTGTGCACCAAAATTTGTTAAGTTTGCACACTGCGTTTCCATGATACAGGCCCAAACGAAAATGTGACCCCATATGGCCACATATGGGTGAGTTGCATATTACAGCACCACCTAGTGGCTGAGTTACACTGAATTTGGTACACAGCCTCTTAAAGACATGTATGCACATATGTCTAAACTTCATGAAGATCAGATTGAATTTTGGTTGACCATTTTGTCCAAATGTCAGCTGAATAGTTTACCCAAAAATGAAAATTCTGTCATCATTTATTCACCCTCAAGTTTTTCCAAACCTTTCTTTCTTCTGTTGAATACAAAAGAAGATATTTTGAAGAATATGGGTAACCAAACAGTTGATGGACCCCATTGACTTGGAAAAAATACTTTAAAAAGTCAATGGGAACCATCAACTGAGTTCACCCAAAACTAGAGGGTGAGTAAATGATGACAGATGTTTAATTTTTGGGTGAATTATCCATTTATTGTCTCTTTACCCTCACAACTAATGGAAAGAGTTTCAAAAACAATATTTTTCATGATGTGGATGCCGTATAGAGTATCTGAAGTTCTCATTTGAGTCTCTTTAAATTCATCCCAGCGGTACTGAGAGAGCTATGCAGTAAAATATATGGGTAAAATATATATATATATATATATATATATAACAAAGTGAGAGCTTTAGTCAAGAGAGGTTTGAGCTTTACTTTGAATGAAACCCAATTAAAGCACATAAGGAACTAAAATGGACTAGTAAAATATGCAAGTTAATATTCAGAACAACAGCATGATTGTGTGTGATACTTAAAAAGCTATTAATATTAAAACGTGTATATATAACCAAAACCAAACTCAAAGCATATTTGCTGAGTGGTAGTTGTGCTGTGACTGAAGCTGGTTAGTTTGATTGAATATGGGAGCTCGACCCATCTGGATTGCCTGACCTGGAGAGTTCCTGTGTCTCAAATCTTCCTCTTGCATCTCAATGAGCACTTTAGCATCAGCATCCAACATAGAAACGGAAAGGACAGCATCAGGATCCACATTCATCAGAAAAAACGAGGGGAAAATCATAAACGCACACATGGATTACAAAGGTCGTCCTTTCCACAAGCTGCTGCTGTCCATGTGATTCTGTTGCATATTTTTATCAGCTTATCAAGGTTATATCAAGGTTTCTGAAAAGCACTTCAAACGAATCATTGAATTTGCACTTTGTGGAAAGTGTAACCAAAGCACAGATTTTTTCATAAATTATATTTAAATATTCCAACAAACACAGTTTAAAAATTCAAGCCAAATGTTATGATTGGTATGTAAAATAATATATATTTATGCCATAATTTATGTCATGAAATCATATACTGTATTCATACCAATCATAAAACTATTAATCTTAAATATTAAAATAAATTATCATACATATTAGCTAATAAAATAATTAGCTCAAGAATATTCGTTTCACAGATTCTCCACAAAAACATTGGCAGCAAATGCAACACTCAACTCGATTATATTAATACGAACTTGATATGCACAAATAACACAGACACTGATACAAAAATCACATGCAATGGCACAACAGAAAGACAGAATAAGAATCCTGATGTGTGGAACTAGGAGATTGTATTAAATTAATCTAGTTTCTGTCTTCACACCTTCTCACCTGTAGATAATCAAGCTGAGGATTCTTCTAAAAATCTCAATGCAACTTATGCTTTGTATTTTGGGGATCCGAAACCAAGTCCAATCTACTTGAATGGGGGAATCTGCTTGTTACACTCACATTTAACTCTTTCCCTGCCAGCGTTTTTTTTAAAAAGTTGCCATTCTTTTTTATCAACACTTAAATGTAGGTAAGTTTCATACAAAAAGCAACATTTTAAACAAAAAGCTGAGAAAATCACATTTATTTCAAAGATTACAACGTGCATAATCAATGCTTTTATTGCTTGTTTCTGCTCCTTTTTGCCTGTGTTTTGATCCGGAGATTCAGTACTCGTTCAGAAGATGCGCAGCAGCGCCCCCTACCGTATAACAGTGAAAACACAGAAAGCCGTAAAACTCTGTCAAAGGCGGGGAAAGAGTTAAATTACATATTTCAAATCAGCAACAAAATCTGACATGACATACATTTTATTTCTTATGCTCAAATAGCATTAAAAAAGCCATTTCATGGCAACCGGAGCTTCTAACAGCAGCTGCAGTGATGCAATGACTTTACCAATTGCTGATTGGTTCTTTTATTTAGAAGGCGGGACCAATTCCGCCATATTGCGCATTGCACTTTCTCGCATTCATAAGTAATGTGTGTGCAGCATCTTTGTATATCTAAAGTCTTTGATGCCTAACCAGTTTAAAACGATCTCAAACATCAGATTGGCGATTGTGTTCATGCACTCAACAGATATGTCTGTGATTGGCAACAAGTGCTTACACAGAAACACATGGGATATATCCGTAAATTATCTGCTGATATACGGAGCCAATCACAGACATATCTAATGAGCTCATGAACACAGTGGCCAATCAGAGGTGTGTAAGAATCTGTTCCAAATACTAGGGGGAAATACTGATATTGTCACATTTTTTAAATTTCCGTACCAACTAGTTTTTCATTGTCTGATATTTTATCCAAAGCAACTTCAAGTACACAAACTACAGTGATGTTGCGCTTCACAACTGTGACTTGTGCTGTTTGAGTCTACAACTATTAATAACTGTGATGAGTGTCAAATGAATGAGGATAGACCCTTACATGATTTCTTCTTCACCGATTAACACCTACAACAACCAAAGCGTACAAATACAGAAGGCAACACTGCATAAGCGCACAGGACCGGGTTGGTTTCCCTCACCTTCTGAGTTCTGGCGGGACGCGGCCCCTTTAAAGCGGAAGGCTTGTCTGGCCCGACTGCGGTCGCCGAAGCTGAGGCTCTTGGGTACTTTGGATGGACTGTCCTCGATGCTGTTTGCGCTAGGAGAGCGTCGGAGGGGCTGCTGGCCCTGAGGAGAGTTCTTCCCTTTGGTTGCAGTGTTTCTCGGGCTGGAGAACACACGCTCTTTCAGACTCACTTTCTGACTGTGAAGGGTAAAACGGTTTAAATGTTAGAGACAAAAGCATTCAATTCGCATTCAAAAACTGGAGTTCTTTCTAAAGCTGTTATCCGGGGGTAAGAACTAGCTGATTTGGTTAAAGCTGCAGTACGTAAGTTTTGCCTCTTTGTCGCCCTCTCTGTTCGAAACCTGCAATTGCAGTTGTTTGCGGAATTATTATCTTTACGTGGATTGTGCATCGGCACGGCTCCTCAGCGCGTTTTGAGGAGAATGTGTGGGTGTTTTTAGAACACATCTGACCCATTTCATTTATGAATTACTGACAAACATGCTTCACATTAAGTTTATTTCTTTACGTTAAAACCGTGCAGTCTAAATGGATGTGCATTTTATATGCGATTCAAATACATAATAAATGCATAAAATAAATCGTAAATATTTTTGTGTATTTTAATTTAAAGCTGCTGTCCGTAAGATTTGCCTCTTTGTCGCCATCTCTGTTTGAAACTTGCAATTGCAGTTTTATGCGGAATTATTATTGTTACGTGCATTGTGCATCAGCGGATGAATCTAATGTTTGCTGTCAGTCACCATACCGGTGTGGATACTGTACTTCGGAATCACAGATTGTAGTCTTGAAGTATGACCAAAGTAGGAATTAGAAATAGAAAAAATTGATTTAGGATATTTTTTAACCCAAAAAAGTTACGGACTGCAGCTTTAATGGAAAGTAGTAATGTTTACTGTGCATACATTTTGTATTTACAGTTGCATTCAGTGCATTCCCAAAAATTTTTACAAATAAAGTACAATCAAACAGTACTGTTATTCATATATCTGAATGAACTGTTGACCTGCATTACAAAATGTTTGTTAATGAAGGTTAGGTTATTATAAAGTGTTTCCCTGGAGGGAAGGAACTGGAGTTTCTGTGTTTCGTTGAAATGTGGGTGGATATATTGATGTGCATTTGGCTTATTAAACGCCACACATCTGTCTGCACACAAACAAGGTCAAACTAATACACACACACACACGTGCACACGTAAACAATGTGTTCATTGATGTGAACATGCATCGCTGGACTGGTAAAATATTTGCACACAAACAACATCTCTGAAACTCATCCTGTGCTGACAGAACTGATGACACTGAAACAGACATGATGCATGCAAAGAAAGCATCAAAAATGACATTTAATATTAGAAGAAGCACTGTTTTGTGGTGTCTGAGAAATGTGATTTGTACTAACCTCGGAGAGGGTTCAGGTTGGGCTTCCTTCCTGTGTTGGAAAACAAAATCATAATGCTATGATTTGAAGTCCTTTAACAAACTGAACACTACCTTTAAACGGGTTACCTTTTCAAACAAATATTAAAGGGGTCATGACATGGGGTTATTTTAATATGTTCCTTGAGGTTCATTTATAATGTTAAATATATGTGTAAAAATGATCATTTTCAACCTTCATTCTGATATGATTTTTTTTAAGGCGCAGCTCCTTTAGCAACTGAACACCAGTGGGCGGGGCCTATGATACCAGGGGGCGTGGTCTATGAAGTGATGATGTATAACTATTCGTCGATGTCTTGCAAATGTATTGAGATGCCACAATTCAATTCATTAACACATAAACCCATTATTTATCAAACATATAAGAGCATTTTAAAAAAACGCCATTTTACGTTACCTAAAGGAGAGTCCGGATTTGCTCTTGAGGTTTCTCAGTAGATCGAGCTGGTTCAAGGGAGGGATGAGTCTGGAAAAACACACAGGAGCTGTTGGCACACGGATGATGTGTGAAGAGTAAATGCTGCGCAATGCTTATGTAAATCTGGGAGCTTCTTTTGGACAGAAAAAACTGACAAGGACTATTAATAAATATACTGCTGACTGTGGACTTAAATTAAAGACGGACAGAGAGAGAAATGCACATGAAAAATCACGGCAAAAATGTGCACATCCTTTTTTGGGGCTCAGTGTTACATGCACACCCCCTGCTGATTAGGCATTTGATATCAAAGCATGATGTATATAATATGCCACACGCAGGGAGGGAGTGTGTGGACAGCGCTGTTAACCTTCACAATCTGCACCAAACAGCCTGAAAGGTCAGAGAGCAGATCGATGTAGACGTCTGAAGAGATCTCATGTGACACCCCAGAGGAATGCTGGGATAGAGAGAGAATCAGATGGAGGATGGGACTGTGTGCATGTACCTGTACATGGGCACCGATACGGTCCTCTCGTAATAGTCCCACGTCGAATGGAGATCCGTGCGATTCAGGTTTGTGGCGTAAAACCTCCAGGCAGCCTGAGAGATCATAGTCATATTATAACATAGCATACATTAAAGGAATAATTCATCCAATAATTAAAATTCATACAGGTTTGAAGTGATACAAGGGTTTTCATTAAGACACATTTTTTATTAAATCTATGGATGGATAAATATTTGTAATACTGAGAAAAATTAATTGTGTGCATTTGTTTACTGTCCACTGTATGATCTGATATATAATTTAATTAATATAACTTATGTATGGATGCATAGGTGAGCAAATGACTGTTATAATATTAAACAAGTTCTATATGTTTTTTTCCTCCCCCCAAAAATTCAAAAAAATTATACAAGAATGATTAAATAATGACAGAATCCAATGGAAGCTTGTTTCCCCAACTAAATAAAACATAAAAAGGTACTTGCTACTTTTTATCTCAGAATTGCGAGATTTAAACTCACAAAATTTTTCTTGTAATTGCGAATTTTTATAACAATTCTGACTTTATGCGGTAGCATAAAAATAAACTTTAACAATGATTGGATATCTCGCAATTCTGACTTTATATCTCGCAATTCTGACTTTATATCTCGCAATTCCGACTTTATATCACGCAATTCTGACTTTATAACTCGCAATTCCGACTTTATAACTCGCAATTCCGACTTTATATCTCGCAATTCTGACTTTATATCTCGCAATTCCTACTTTATATCTCGCAATTCCGACTTTATAACTCACAATTCCGACTTTATATCTCGCAATTCCGACTTTATATCTCGCAATTCCGACTTTATATCTCGCAATTCCGACTTTATATCTCGCAATTCCGACTTTATAACTCGCAATTCCGACTTTATATCTCGCAATTCGGACTTTATATCTCGCAATTCCGACTTTATATCTCGCAATTCGGACTTTATATCTCGCAATTCCGACTTTATATCTCGCAATTCGGACTTTATAACTCGCAATTCCGACTTTATATCTCGCAATTCCGACTTTATAACTCGCAATTCTAACTTTAAGTCTCGCAATTCGGACTTTATGTCTCGCAATTCCGACTTTATGTCTCGCAATTCCGACTTTATGTCTCGCAATTCCGACTTTATAACTCGCAATTCCGACTTTATATCTCGCAATTCCGACTTTATATCTCCCAATTCCGACTTTATAACTCGCAATTCCGACTTTATATCTCGCAATTCCGACTTAATATCTCGCAATTCCGACTTTATATCTCGCAATTCCGACTTTATATCTCGCAATTCCGACTTTATCTCGCAACTCCGACTATATCTCGCAATTCCGACTTTATATCTCGCAATTCCGACTTTATATCTCGCAACTCCGACTTTATATCTCGCAATTCCGACTTTATAACTCGCAATTCCGACTTTATATCTTGCAATTCCGATTTTATAACTCGCAATTCTGACTTTATGTCTCGCAATTCCGATTTTATAACTTGCAATTCAGACTTTATAACTTGCAATTCCGACTTTATATCTCGCAATTACGAGAAAAACTCTCAGAATTGTGAGATAAAAAGTCTCAGTTACCTTTTCTATTTTTTATTTATGATGGAAACAAGGTTCCATAGAATCCTCATTGCTTTAGGTGAGCTGTAACTTTATTGACACACTCATATCTTGGTTTGTGAAGTGTGTCAGCGATCTCTAGACAGACTGAGTTTTATTTTCCCAGTGAACTGGAGCTGAAGACACTGAACGTAACTGGGTCGATGAGAGGAGACGTGTCTTACCTGAATGAGGCCGGCAGCGGGATTTCTGCGCTTCTCAAAATGTTTCTGCCGATGCTGTTCCTGAACTTTCAAGGCAAACCCAGAACCCAGAATTCCCTGCGGAGGGTAAAAAGAAACTTTGTTAATGATGATTGGACCTAGTTTTTCCTGAAACTGAGTCGTGTCGTCTATTACAGAATGTCACGACATTAAAGAGGTCAAAACTTCTGTTTAAGCACCCTTTTATTGGGTTATTGTTTCCCTTGAGCTTTAGTTACCAGGTTTTGGCAGCAAAAACAGTCTAATAATTCCGTTTGGTTGCAATTCAGTCACAATATTTGTTAACAAAATACTTGCTGTTTGGGTGTGAATGTGGACGGTCAGTTTCTGAAATATCTAAGGCTTTCAGTAGCCTAGAAAGGATATCTTCCAAATTCTATTAACACTTTACTTGAAGCCTTTATATATATAATGCATTATAAAAGTATTTTAATGCACTAATTATGCCTTATAATGCACTGTATGATTTCAGGATTAATAGTAATCACTGTTATAATACATATCTATTCATTTAGAATGTATAATGCATTAAAAAACATGAAAAAACAACCATTTTCAGATCTCAGGAATTTCAATAATCTGCAAATATTATAATGCATTTTGACTTTGGTTATAATGAATAATACATATAAAGATATAATGCATTATTACATACATTATGCATACATTTAAAATGCTATGGTTAAACTAAGGTTCCAGTAAATCTGAAATGATACACCATAATTAATTCATAGATGTATTTACACTAAAGCAGAAATGCTATGAAGAAAAACACATTAAGCAGGCAGAGGGATTTTTATAATAAACTGCACTGATGTAATTCAGCGGTCTGCTCTCTCCACACAACAATCCATTAAAAGCCTGTTAGACTTTATTTGTTCGTTTCCTCACGACTCCCCGGAGACTCACAGCAGGCAGCGCGAAGAAGGACACGCCGATCAGGGTGAAGGTCGCGGCGAGGAGACGCCCGTTCCAGGTTATGGGATATTTATCGCCGTAGCCGATGGTCGTCAGGGTGATCTGCGGAACATTGAGGGAAGCTGCCGTCAGCTTCCAGTTACTCGTGAAATCATTTCTGTTCCTGCACAGTAATTCAATCATCGTCATTGGCTGCTCTCTAAGATTTCTGGGTCACATTTCACCCTCCCAAAAAACATATTTTGCATTAAAAACGAAGCATATGTTTATACCAGTAGGTTTGAAGATTAGGATTAGGATTATTTAAAATGACTTAATTTAATCCTTATTTTAATGCATCTAGATAGATTCTCATCATATATATTTACACACAAACACTTAACAATTTAAATAATTTATCATGAAGCCTAAAATATATACATGAAAAGAAGTAAAATATGCATTGTAATATAATACAATATAATATAATATAATGATTATCTTTTGATTTTGTTATTCTTGTTTTGTTTTTTTGTTTTTTTCAATTTGGGAGTACAATTTGTTTAAATGTAATGATACATATATATACAGACCAAAAATTATTTAGACATTTTTTTGTTTTTTTTATATATTTTTACTAGTGGGTGCAGGACACTATAGTTCATTTATGTAAGTGAGGATAGCAAAATAAAGTAAACTGTGACATATTATACCCAAAAATTCTTGATACAGTGGATTAGCAGTAAAATTGATAAAAATTTGGGACCAAAAATTATTCAGACACTTTGACCTGACCATGTTTTGCTTAAGTGTTATCTGACATAATTAAGATTATTTTTTTCTGACACAGTTTAACTCTGAGATCTTGTCATATTTTATTACCATATTTTATTACTATAGTGAATAAACTGTATTAATGAATATATATATATATATATATATATATATATATATATAGTGATTTAAACATCACTGCTCACACAAGAAGCAAATCAGAGAAAAAAAATATTAAAAACTGTCATTAAATTATGCAAGTCCACGAACTCCATCCATACAAGATTCCTCTGTGATCTTTCCGAAATATCATCTCATCAAACTCAACGAGTGATAAACATCCCTGCATAATTAATAATCCTCACAGACGTCCTGTGTGTAAACTTCAGCTGTTAGTCTATCTGATGTCCTTGGGTTTATTTCCAGAGGAATCACGCCAGAGCTTTACTGGCACTCGCTGCAGTCCCGAGAGCAACTGCTGCCAGAGTTGATTAACCATATAATAAAGCTGAAAATATGAAACACAGCAATGCAGAAGTGCTTATACACCAGAACATTTACAGAACATCCATTGCAAGAAAACAAATAGTGTTTATCAGTCCGTAAATGGAAGTAGCGAAGTAGTGTGTTGTCAAGGGAATGATCGTCCAATGCAATCTGGAGTAATATTGATCTCAGACCACATTATGAGAGATCTGTGGACACGGTACATTACTTCAAATGTATTTGTTAATGGCGAGGAATGCGAAATGCTTACCAGACCCCACCAGAGTGCATCGGCATAGGTTTCAAACATCTCGTTATCCTCTTTCTCAGCGAGGTACACCAGGAACGAGGCCAGGATCAGACACAGGAAGCCAATGTACCAGGCTGTGATCAGCTCCTGTTGAGGGCACATGCATGCACACGATCAGTAAAAATCAATATCAAGAGTCATACTTGCTGCATATTTAAAAGTCAGCAGCCTATGAATGATGATGCAGTGAAGTGCATCTACTATGCTATTTTAACAGGGTGGTTGATTATGATTTCACTTTTTAACTTTAGTTAGTGTGTAATGTTGCTGTTTGAGCATAAACAACATCTGCAAAGTTACGACGCTCAAAGTTCAATGCAAAGGGAGATATTTTCTTTTACAGAAATTGCTTTTTAAGGACTACAACGAGCTTCTTCATGGGTTGGTGACATCACAAACCCCAAAATTTGCATAAACCCCGCCCCTGAGAACACTCAACAAAGGGGGCGGGGCCATGTTGGGCTGCTTTAGAGAAGAAGAAGAGTTGTTGTAGTAGAGTGTTGTTGTCATGCCGTCATTTTACGTTTTCTTCACAAACGAGGATCAATTCAACACAAAAGATGAACATGACGGCACATGCTAGTGGATGAGTTGAATCAACTCCACAGCAACTACATCAATTTATCCACTAACCATTCAGAAACGTCTAAAAGTTGTAACTTCTTCCTGAGTCTCTCCATCAGTGTCGACTCCGGTTTGAACAATGTAAGGCTGAACACTTTCATCATTTTGGCTGCGTGAGATTCTCCAGCTTTGTTGTTGTTGAGCTGTTAAAGCTCCGCCCTTTTCTGGAAAGCGGGCAGCTCATTTGCATTTAAAGGGACACACACAAAAACGGCGTGTTTTTGCTCACACCCAAATAGGGGCAAATTTGACAAGCTATAATAAATGATCTGTGGGGTATTTTGAGCTGAAACTTCAGACACATTCTGGAGACACCAGAGACTGATATTACATCTTGTGAAAGGGACATAATAGATTTGTTTTGGAGTCTTCTACAATAGATTTACATGCATCCAAGGTCAAAAAACACTTTAAATAACTTTAATCAGCTACAACTACAGTGTTTGAAGGCGGGGGAAAGTAGACATCATTCACAGCTGCCAATGAGGATGGCATTATGCAAATTTGTTACAAACATACGTCGGTTCAGCAGGAAGTGAGACTGGAATTACTGACGACTCATTTCAGGCAGTTCAGAATCGCTTCTTTTTAAAAGACAATAACTCCATTTATGATCTTTAAATCTTTGCAGACCTTTTACATTCACAAACAGCTGTATTATACACTATATGAATGGGAATAATGAACCATAAATCACTGCACGGCTCAATTCCTGAAACAAGCCAAAAAAAAAAAACAACTTCAGAGTTTTTGCGCTGTCAGCATCTCTTTACTCCTTCAAATGCACCTTCCTGTGGACGCTAAGAAATGGGACACCACTTAAACACAGAGACTGCAACGTTACGCCACTGCAACTCATTTTAAACTGAAAAATGCACTGCAAGCGCATTCGCCCACTTTCTTGTCCTTGAGAGAGAGACGTCGCCTGAGGCTGAACTCACGAGTCACGACAGCACCTGAATGAATGACAAGACGCCTTAATCAGACTTCTGACTGCCGGCTGATCCACTTTACTGCTTAATCTGGGCAAGAACTGACCGTCCAGAGAGAAACAAGGGTAGTTCACTTTGTTAGTTGATGCCACAATAACAAAAAACTCAAATAATGTCAGTCTGTGAAGAGCTATACAGAACACATCAAAGAAATGTTCAAAAGAAAAGCATTTGAAATAGAATTTTTTGTAACATTATAAATGTCTTTACTGTCTAATTTAATGCATCCCTGATGAATAAAAGTATTACTTGATTAAAAGAAAAGGGTTTTGTAATGAATATATAAAAAGAGGCAATTTTTTGTTTGAGAAATAATTTCATATCATCAAGTCTTCATTTTTCTCACAATGTTACATAAATAACCTATTTTCCTCCGTTTAATATACGTGAATTATTAATCAAAGTAACGCTGTTATTTCACAGACGGCTATCCTTTCCTCACGTCACCCTGCTAGCACGCAACTCCTTTAAAGCTCATTTATATTTCAGCATGTTTACTGTCAACGTGCAAAATATAAAATGTGTCTGTTTGTTTGAGAAAATGTGTTTTCATCACCAAGACAACAGCCGATGTTCCCTGTGTGTTTTCACAGGTCAGGAAACTGCTGAGGAACCACAATATAATGAGCCGAGCTAAAAATTGATTCTCTCTGCAAGTTTAGGAATGGAATACAAGCAAACTATTTCTAGAAATGTTTATATTTTAACTCTATTACATGTGGTTTGAGTGGCATTAACGTTCCCACATGCATTGAGCATCACCCTCATCATTCCTTTATCTAACAGGGAAACGTTCTCTCAAAGTTATGAACAAACGTTCTTCCAGTAACATTAATAGAATGTTCATTCAAAGTTATCTGGTCTGCATAACATTCTCAAAACGTTTTAGCACAAAAACGTTATTTATACATTGTTCATAGAACATTTTTGAAACATTTTAGTTGCATTTTTTTAACGGTTATTACTTACTACCTGTAAGAACATTCATGAGTTGGGTTGTTTTAACCCAGCGATTGGGATGTTTTAACCCAGTGAATGGGATGTTTTAACCCAGCGACTGGGAGGTTTTAACCCAGCGATTGGGATGTTTTAACCCAGCGAATGGGATGTTTTAACCCAGCGATTGGGATGTTTTAACCCAGCGATTGGGATGTTTTAACCCATTGAATGGGATGTTTTAACCCAGCGACTGGGAGGTTTTAACCCAGCGAATGGGATGTTTTAACCCAGTGATTGGGATGTTTTAACCCAGCGATTGGGTTGTTTTATCCCAGCGACTCGGAGGTTTTAACCCAGAGATTGGGATGTTGTAACCCATTGACTGGGATGTTTTACCCCAGCGACTGGGAGGTTTTAACCCAGCGATTGGGATGTTTTAACCCAGTGATTGGGATGTTTTAACCCAGCGATTGGGTTGTTTTATCCCAGCGACTGGGAGGTTTTAACCCAGAGATTGGGATGTTTTAACCCATTGACTGGGATGTTTTAACCCAGCGACTGGGAGGTTTTAACTCAGCGATTGGGATGTTTTAACCCAGCGAATGGGATGTTTTAACCCAGCGATTGGGATGTTTTAACCCAGCGATTGGGTTGTTTTATCCCAGCGACTCGGAGGTTTTAACCCAGAGATTGGGATGTTTTAACCCAGCGATTGGGTTTTTTTCACCCAGAGAATGGGATGTTTTAACCCAGAGAATGGGATGTTTTAACCCAGCGATTGGGTTGTTTTAACCCAGAGATTGGGAGGTTTTAACCCAGCGATTGGGAGGTTTTAACCCAGAGATTGGGATGTTTTAACCCATTGAATGGGATGTTTTAACCCAGCGACTGGGAGGTTTTAACCCAGCGATTAGGATGTTTTAACCCAGTGATTGGGTTGTTTTATCCCAGCGACTGGGAGGTTTTAACCCAGAGATTGGGATGTTTTAACCCATTGAATGGGATGTTTTAACCCAGCGACTGGGAGGTTTTAACCCAGCGATTGGGATGTTTTAACCCAGCGATTGGGTTTTTTTCACCCAGAGAATGGGATGTTTTAACCCAGAGAATGGGATGTTTTAACCCAGCGATTGGGTTGTTTTAACCCAGAGATTGGGATGTTTTAACCCATTGAATGGGATGTTTTAACCCAGCGACTGGGAGGTTTTAACCCAGCGATTGGGATGTTTTAACCCAGCGAATGGGATGTTTTAACCCAGCGAATGGGATGTTTTAACCCAGTGATTGGGTTGTTTTATCCCAGCGACTGGGAGGTTTTAACCCAGAGATTGGGATGGTTTAACCCATTGAATGGGATGTTTTAACCCAGCGACTGGGAGGTTTTAACCCAGCAATTGGGATGTTTTAACCCAGCGATTGGGTTTTTTTCACCCAGAGAATGGGATGTTTTAACCCAGAGAATGGGATGTTTTAACCCAGCGATTGGGTTGTTTTAACCCAGAGATTGGGAGGTTTTAACCCAGCGATTGGGATGTTTTAACCCAGCGATTGGGTTGTTTTATCCCAGCGACTGGGTTGTTTTATCCCAGCGACTGGGAGGTTTTAACCCAGCGATTGGGATGTTTAACCCAGAGATTGGGATGTTTTAACCCAGCGATTGTGGTTTTTTTCGCCCGGAGAATGAGATGTTTTAACCCAGCGATTGGGATGTTTTAACCCAGCGATTGGGTTTTTTTCACCCAGAGAATGGGATGTTTTAAGCCAGAGAATGGGATGATTTAACCCAGCGACAGGGAGGATTTAACCCAGCGATTGGGATGTTTTATCCCAGCGATTGGTTGTTTTAACCCAGTGATTGGGAGGTTTTAACCCAGCGAATGGGATGTTTTAACCCAGAGAATGGGATCATTTAACCCAACAAATGGATTGATTGTTTAATAAATAATGCTCACCTTTTGATTATTATTGTTGCCTCTAGTAATTATGTGTCTGATTTTTAATTTCCAACCTATTTTTGGTTCATTTTAAGCCAGACATATAGTATTTTTTAAACAATAGTTGGGTTAAATAAAACTGCCCAGCACGTTGGGCAAACATTTAACCCAACCACTGGGTTAAATCAACCCAATCACTGGGTTTTTCCATTTTCAACCCATCTTGAGTTGTTGTTAATCCAGCATTTTTTAGAGTGTGATGGGAACATTAGTGAAACATTCTTAGAACATTTTGTTAGCTGGGGCTTTATTGCACAGCTCAAAGTTCAAACACTTTTAACTCGGACCCAGTTTTACTCTTACATTTCACAGTATGATTCAAAGACATATTGCATGGAAATTCAAAACTCTGCACATTCCTGTCAGTTCTCAGTCTGCAGTCTGCATTTACAGTACTAGTTTATGTCTTGCCAAGTCTATCGATCGCAACCCTCCAGCTGACACTTCATCAGGACGTCTCATTAAGCATCGCCCCCACTTTGGCCTTTTCCTCCTCTCCTCACACGGAGCCAAAAGACGCTGTTCCACGACCTCTCAAATCCACTTTAACAACGTGCAGAACATGTTGGGTTTGACAAATGACACATGACAGAATAACTGCTGTGGATTCAATCCTCAGTTTCTGCACAGCAAAAAGCCTTGTGGAGATGCAACAAGAAAACCTCTCAAAATCATATTTGGTCCATTTGCCATTTTTCTTGAGGGCAATTGAAACAGGATTGATGACTATGCAGTTTAGAAATTGGGTAATATATAATGTTGATTCATGCTTCAGCTGCATTGTTTGAGGGCATCAAAAGACCTCAAAATATCTGTTTAATAGTCAACTAAAAATGCATTTCCATAATGTGACATATTTTTGCACATGAAGCTTAAAAAGAAAGCAATACATTAAGAATTATTTCTCTGGAATAACATGCACTGATGAATCTATGACAATAGACCAGGAATATGAACTAAGCAATTAATAGAGTCAATGTTGATTTCATGTTGACAACAAATGCATGGAATGACATTTATCTCTCCTAAAAGCACTGAAATTGCCTGATATGCATTTATTTCTAATGACTGGTGCAAAATCAGATGCATGAATTAAGTTAAAAGGCTGATTTGATAAGCATAACGAATTGCTTTCTCTAAAGCCAATAGACATTTATCACCATATATCTCTTCTGAAAGCCCAACAATTCAAACAGAAAGTATTGCAACAAGAAGAATGACTGGCAAAATTAAATTTTTAAGAAGCAGCAAAAAATCATTTGCCTGGTTACTGAACAGTTTTAGACTTGTTTTCCGTATTTAGTTACCTTGCTGTGAGCGTAGACGACAGATCCCAAGAGTTTCCAGGTTCCTCCACGGCGATCCATGCGGATCATCCGGAGAATCTGGAGGAATCGGAGACTCCTGATGGCGGAGGTGGCAAACACATTCCCCTGCGTTCCAGCGGCCAAAACAGAGATGGAGGCAATCAGGACCATGATGTCTGAGAAACACAACAAGAGACAATATAAACTGATGCTGGGATCAAGCTAAATATACATAAAACATTCATGTAAAAATGCAATTGTCATGCATTTGGCAAGGTGCACACAGGCCACACATTTTATCTCTTTATACCATGGTCTGTCTGAATACTCAATTCTGATTGGCTGGAAGATGTGCAATAAGCCTGTTAACAAGCACGAGGATGACTGAACAATTCCACAAACAGCATTACAGCTTCATATATTACTAACCAGATTGACTTCATTTCTGTCATTGATCTACAAGGTTCTTATTGAGAATTAACAGAAGTTTAACGCTCATGTTTGTTTCATTTGAGGTCACCGTAATGGTGATTGGTATTACCATTAATTGGGCTCTTAACTCTCATAATACATTTGTGTTTACTGGCTGTTGTGATAGTGTGTTTGTCTATCACATTTGCAGTAGCGATTAAAGCTGAAATGAGATCAGATGATGAGTTATAATCCTTGTGGAATTACTGATGCAATTTGAAGAGCTCACACTGTATTGCAGAAATCAGTTAAAAGATAAAACAATGTGTGATAGGAGAGCCAGATGACAATGTTGATTATCCTCCATTTGTTTTTCGTATCAAGTCATGTTTGATCTCGCATCTCGCGATCGTGAGATCTCGTGTCACTGTGAAATCATTCCTGCAATCAACAGGTGTGTGGTCTAGTGGTCCGGTCGAATCATCTAGTGTGTGTGTTCAGAGGATTATAATGCCTAAAATTGGTTGAAACTGTCTGTTTTAAAAACTGTTAAGATTTGAAAATCGTCTAGTGTGTCCTAAGCCTTACATAGAGTGTTTTTTTTTTTGATCATGTAGATGTAATGCAGTTAATTTCAACTTAATAAGAGTCTGTTATAGAATGCATTGTGGCATGAAGCATGTCACCATTGTTGAGATTTACATGTCTGCGTAAGAGGTTCTATGGTTGGAAAGATGCTTGAGAAGCCCTGCAGCTGTCAACCTGAAGCTTTCACCTGCACACCCACTGAAGCTAAACAGGGTTGAGCCCAATCTATATCTGGATGGGAGACCGTCTGAGAGACTGGGTAGCTGTGGGAAGAGGTGTTAGAGAGGCCTCTGGGTCTGATCAACCTGGGGCCTGGGTGGGTCCTAATGCCCCAGTACAGTCGCAATAAGCTGTACTGTCTGAAGGGTGTCACCCTGGTGTAAAATAGTCCCTACAGCACATCACATACCGCCCAACGCCCCAGTACAGTCGCCATAAACTGTACTGAATAAAGGGTTAAAATAAACCCCAGAAAATAAGGGGTGTAACCCTAGGGGAAAAACATTCCCTACATTACATCACTTACCATGCAGGTAGTTAGTTTCACAACACAAACGATATAGTGCTTTAATTAGATCTTATAATTTACATGGAAGCAAATATTTCATATGCTCATCAAGCCTGCATTTATTTGATCAGAAAAACAGTAATATTGTGAAATGTTATTACAATTTAAAATGTTTTCATATTTTAATATACTTTAAATATTAAAATAATTAATTATATTTAAAAAATTAATAATAATTAATATTATTTATTTCTGTGATGCAAAGGTGAATTTTCGGCATCATAACTCCAGTCTTCAGTGTCACATGATCCTTTAGAAATCAATGAAACTGACTGCTATTGAGATGACTGTCACTGAAATCTCGTAAAAGAACAAAACCGCCCATCATTGAAATCTCGTAAAGGAACAAAACCGACCGTCATTGAAATCTCGTAAAGGAACAAAACTGACCATCATTGAACTCCCGTAAAGAAACAAAACCAACCGTCACTGAAATCTCATAAAGGAACAAAACCGACCATGACTGAAATCTCGTAAAGGAACAAAACCGACCACCAGTGAAATCCCGTAAAGGAACAAAACTGACCATCATTGAACTCCCGTAAAGAAACAAAACCAACCGTCACTGAAATCTCATAAAGGAACAAAACCGACCGTCACTGAAATCTCGTAAAAGAACAAAACTGACCGTCACTGAAATCCACTAAAGGAACAAAACCGACCGTCACTGAAATCCGCTAAAGGAACAAAACCGACCATCACTGAAATCTCGTAAAGGAACAAAACCGACCATCACTGAAATCTCGTAAAAGAACAAAACCGACCGTTATTGAAATCTCGTAAAAGAACAAAACTGACCGTCACTGAAATCCAGTAAAAGAACAAAACCGACCGTCACTGAAATCTTGTAAAGGAACAAAATCAACCGTCATTGAAATCTCGTAAAGGAACAAAACCGACCGTTACTAAAATCTCGTAAAGGAACAAGACCGACCGTCATTGAAATCTCATAAAGGAACAAAACCGACCGTCATTGAAATCTCATAAAGGAACAAAACCGACCGTCATTGAAATCTCATAAAGGAACAAAACCGACTGTCACTGAAATCGCGTAAAGGAACAAAACCGACCGTTATTGAAATCTCGTAAAAGAACAAAACCGACCGTCACTGAAATCCGGTAAAGAAACAAAACCGACTGTCACTGAAATCCGGTAATGGAACAAAACCGACCGTCACTGAAATCTCGTAAAGGAACAAAACCGACCGTTATTGAAATCTCGTAAAAGAACAAAACCGACCGTCACTGAAATCCGGTAAAGAAACAAAACCGACCGTCACTGAAATCTCGTAAAGGAACAAAACCGACCATCACTGAAATCTCGTAAAGGAACAAAACCGACCGTCACTGAAATCTCGTAAAAGAACAAAACCGACCGTCACTGAAATCCGGTAAAGGAACAAAACCGACCGTCACTGAAATCTCGTAAAGGAACAAAACCGACCGTCACTGAAATCTCGTAAAGGAACAAAACCGACCGTCACTGAAATCTCGTAAAGGAACAAAACCGACCGTCACTGAAATCTCGTAAAGAAACAAAACCGACCGTCACTGAAATCTCGTAAAGGAACAAAACCGACCGTCACTGAAATCTCGTAAAGGAACAAAACCGACCGTCGCTGAAATCTCGTAAAGGAACAAAACCAACTGTCGCTGAAATCTCGTAAAGGAACAAAATCAACCGTCATTGAAATCTCGTAAAGGAACAAAATCGACCGTCACTGAAATCTCGTAAAGGAACAAAACCGACCGTCATTGAAATCTCGTAAAGGAACAAAACTGATCGTCATTGAAATCTCGTAAAGGAACAAAACCGACTGTCGCTGAAATCTCGTAAAGGAACAAAACCGACCATCACTGAAATCTCGTAAAGGAACAAAACCGACCATCACTGAAATCCCGTAAAGGAACAAAACCAACCGTCATTGAAATCTCGTAAAGGAACAAAATCGACCGTCACTGAAATCTCGTAAAGGAACAAAACCGACCGTCACTGAAATCCCGTAAAGGAACAAAACCGACCATCACTGAAATCCCGTAAAGGAACAAAACCGACCGTCATTGAAATCTCGTAAAGGAACAAAATCGACCGTCACTGAAATCTCATAAAGGAACAAAACCGACCGTCACTGAAATCTCGTAAAGGAACAAAACCGACCGTCACTGAAATCTCGTAAAGGAACAAAACCGACCGTCACTGAAATCCCGTAAAGGAACTAAACCGACCGTCATTGAAATCTCGTAAAGGAACAAAACCGACCGTCACTGAAATCTCGTAAAGGAACAAAACCGACCGTCACTGAAATCCCGTAAAGGAACAAAACCGACCGTCACTGAAATCTCGTAAAGGAACAAAACCGACCATCACTGAAATCTCGTAAAGGAATCTGTGAAAACTATGACTTCATGCACATGCGCATTACATGTTCAGTTTAATACAGCGTTTTTAGTCGTTTTCACGGATTCATGTGAATGGGGATCGTTTTGACAATGGTGTCATCTGTACGTGGAAAACTCAAAGGATAAACTTCTTAATTTTAAGCATATTATTGTCGTGTAAACGTACTCTTAGTAGCTTTATGTGATGTTCAGAGTTGATCTGATCTGTCTGAATATTTTGTTGTCACCATTGTTGAGATTCATATGCTGATTGCTCATATCTGTGTTTGTCATTGTGGTCTACAGTTTTCTGTCCAGTCTTGGTTTATTTTTTTGTTCTTGGTTGATATGTGGCTCAGATCTGGCAAACAGGAGTGGTACCATCATTCCATGCCACATGTGGTCCAGATCATCAAACTGTGCATGGCAGATGTAGGCTGGATTTGGGCCAGCACAAAGTTGTTATCTGGGAAGTGGACGGAATGCTATACCTAACAAGCCATAACTGATGAAAATAACTGAAAATAATGACATTCCAGTTAAAAATTGCTGCAAACATCAATAACAGCTTTAAGTTGGCAAATGACCATGATATCAGCAATATAATCTGTGGGATAAACCATTTGAATGCACTGCTTCACGTCATGCATTAAAAACGTTTAATACACAGCTAGCCATGGATTATCCCTTAAACATACTAGTTCAAAAGTTTGGGGTCGGTAAGATTTTTTTAATGTTTAAGAAAGAGTCTCTTCTGCTCACCAAGGCTGCATTTATTTGATCAAAAATACAGTGAAAATTGTGAAATATTTTTATAATTTAAAATAGCCATTTCTATGTGAATATATAATAAATTGTAATTTATTTCTGTGATCAAAGCTGAATTTTCAGCATCATTACTCCAGTCTTCATTGAAAAAAATGTTGAATTTACATGGTTTAATAGTGTACATTGGTCCCACATGAATCAATTAATTATACAAATATAATTTGTTAATGTAACTTCAACATGATGAAATTAAGTAATTTTTAAGTGACCCAATTAAGTAGTCTCAAAGTGAATTTTGTAAGGTTCAATGATCCATTCATTCAATACGTTCATTCACGAAATTCAACTTCATATATGTGTTATGTGACTGATTCATTAGACTGGACTAGATAGTCAACAACCCATTAGCTAACAATAATGCACACACTACTACGTTAAATATTAGCTTTCAGCGGAAGGCTGAACTTGAACATGAAGCATCAGTCCACAGCCTAAGCAAATGCCCCACTCACCTCTACAATGGTAACCCAGTGAACACTGAACATTATTAAACACTATCAAGCATCTCCAGTTTTCATCTTACTGCAAAACACATAAAATAACATCAAATTTTTAAACATATTCTCTCTTTATCCAGCCATATGCAGTGCATGATGGGAACTAACAAGCACCACCCATTTTCAGTTAATGGAACATAATTCATTCACGTAATCCCAACACAAACGGATTAAGTAAATTTAAATACTAGTTATATTTACGTGGATTAAACAGTGAAATTAAGTTAGGGCAAAATGTCATTTCACTGAAATCTCATAAAGGAACAAACCCCACCATCAATGAAATCCTGTAACAAAAAAAAAAAAAAAAAAAAAGATTGAGATCTCATAAGATAAAAAAAAAATATCACACTAAAAAATTTTAAGATGAAACATAAACACATCAAGAATCAGCACATGAATCTCAACCATGGTGACAATCAAAAGTGTCATGGGTCATTGACAATAGTACAAAACTCCCAGCATGCATCACAGCATGAATAAATGATGCAGCTGAATTGTCCTATTATTTTCTTAAATTCTAACTATTTGCTTTTATTGAAAAAATGGAGTTACTTTGAAACAATTTTCATACAGAAACTGCTAGTAAATTTCACAAATAATTACACAGAAACGGCAAGTAACATTGAATTAAACATGCATTTTTGAAGTAAAAATGATTGTATTCCAATAATCTTTGTTTTATTTATAGCAAACTGGACTCACCGATAACACAAAAAGGTTTCCGGGCGAATTTGAGTCTTCCCCTCCATCCTCTGTATCGACAACAGCATCCTGCAGACCAGATCCTCACGATATATTCCACTCCGAAAACCACGATGGTTACAATTTCCTACAGACACACAGATAGACATCGAGTTACCATGATGACCGTGTGACACTGTGATCAAAGTACATGTGTTCATCAATATCTGTGATATTATATACCAGGATATAGAGGGCATCTTCAGAGCTCTTCTCATATTCTTTGATGGTGGAGAACACGGACAAAACCAGACAGGAGAAAACCAGCAGAAACCTGAAATGACAAGAGAAAAAACTGTTTTCCTGATGTGCATTTGTGCAAAATAAGACCAGATGCATGTATTTATAAAGCCGATTTGATGAGCATAATGAATGGTTTTATCATGTTACTCCTTGTACTTGTGTAATCTGTCCTTCAAATGCCACATTAAAGTGGGTAATTGCATTGCTGACATTGTTTTTCTCACCATCTCTCTGTCAGCGTGAGCTCTGCTGCGGTTCCTCCACAAACTCAATAAGAATCCTGCAGGAAGTGCTGAGCTCGGCGCTAACAGCGCTACAGCCACAGACGTGAGTAATAGCGGGATATCAGGCTAGAGCTAACACACGCTAACCCTCGCTACACATTACACTATTTATTGACAGAAACATTAGCATTCTCATAACACAAGACCTCAGGCAGCCAATATGACGGAGTAATGTGTTTTTACATTATCATCTTATGCAAGATACTCAAAAACACAGCTAGCTCACCTGCCATCTACTCTATAGAAAAAAGATAACCTTTAGAGAAAGTGGTTACACCACGAGCAATGACAAAACTATTATCTTTTATTAATTTATAAAGCTGTGTAATGTACTGAGAAACGTTAGGTTGACCCAATTTCTTTTAGTGTGTCATAGCTGTTAAATTTAGGTAGATTTTACTCAAAACATGAGATGAAATTTATTTAGTTTGTTTTTACAGAGAAGGCAAGTACTAAAATAACTAAAACTAATAAATGAAAATTAATAAAATGTATTTAATAAAACAATTTAAAACGTATTTTAAAAAAAAAGTAATAAAATGTATTAAGCTAATAAAATGACAAAAACACATAACAAAATTACAAAAACTTTAATTAAATTTAAAATGGAAACAGAAAATATAAAATAAAAAAACAGAAAATTAATATAAAATATTAAAATCTGTAAACTATTATATCTAATGCAATTTCATTAGAAAAAAATAATATAATTAAAATAAAGAATTAAATAGATAATAATATACTGTAGTGTATATATATATATACATATATTTGAAATTAATTATATAAAAAGGAAAAATAAATAATATAAACATATTATATGTGATATTTTCTAAATATATTCAACAGATAAACAGTTAACTGTTACATCTAATGCAATTCCATTAGAAAACAAAAAATAGATAAAAATATACTGTAGTGTGTGTGTGTATATATATATATATATATATATATATTTATATATACACACATATGCACATATACATACATATATTATATATAATATTATATTGATAATAATAATAATATATATGTGTGTGTGTAGAAAGAAAGAAAGAAAGAAAGAAAGAAAAGAAAAGAAAAGAAAAGAAAAGAAAAGAATGAAAAAGAAATTAAAGAAAGAAAGTTGCAGTAATATGCTACAGTTTGGTAATTTTGTGTATTATTTTCACATATTTTAAGTACTTTGATCATCTTTGCTCATAAAATCTTGACCTGCAGTACAGATTCTTCTCTGTTTCTTGTCTTTACGTCTCAACATGAGTCTGTTTGCACCAGCATGATAATAGAGGAATCTCATTTTCTCTACAAGGTCACTTCATGGAAGGATGAAAAACTAATATTCACACAGATTTAGTAAGCGTGATTGACAGTGATGACGCTGTACTGATGAAGACTCGACACTCTTGATTTCTGTTTTCACAGCAACATAATTTCACTCAGTAAAAAGCTAGATAAAAGAGTGAAGTAATCCTTCCCAGCGGGAATGTAAAGTGTAATTGGACTTACGTTCGGCACCGCTGGCCAAGTGTGTAAAGCTACAGAGCGCAGACGACTCCTGAGCACTTCAGAGGAGTTTTCTGCCTCTTTAGGTCTATTTTTACGCTCACAAACATCTTGATCAGCAGATTCTTCTAATGAATATCAAGGGGAACAAGAGCTGGACTGTTCGTGTTTAACCAGGATTAATTAGCTGGTGATTAGATGAATAGAACAAGCAAAAGCACACACACACACACCGATACTATCATGTCTATAACTTCAAGCATATAAAACATTTCATTTGCATCTGTGCAGCTCGTGTTTCTGAATCCAATCTGTCCAGCAGTCGTGTCCTCTGCAAACAGCCAGTGGATTGGATGACAAGACTACAGCTCTAATTATAGATAATCGACCCCAAACTAAAACTCCACATCAATGCAGAGAAGAGCCGTCTCGCCCGCTCCTGCTGAGAACACGTATCTTTCCCCATATGGGATGCAAACGATTTTCCAGTGGAATCAAGCAGGCCTCCTGGTTCAGGCTCATCCTGCTGAGTGAGTTTAATTTGTGAGAGCAGCCGGAAATGTAGGGAGGGATGCATTTTGCATTAAAAAAACATGTGACGTTCATCTACTCTACTGCAGTGTGAGATGATCCTGTCATTGATTAGTCACTGATTACAAACACACACATGTGAATTTCTTTCCTACATCACAGCAGATTCATGATTTCCTCATCCAAACTCATGCTTTAGAAAACTAATAACACTCCTGATGGTTTTCTTGAGATAATTGAACAGCCCCTCACAGGAAGCTGCTGTATTTCCGTTCATTTACACTAATGCATTCACATCACGTGTCTTTCCTCATCTTCTCTTTTCATACTCTCTTGATTTACTCCTTCATCTGATTCACACTAAATCAGCAAGGCAGGATGGAGAAACCAAAGAGAGAAACTACTCGTACATTTCCTGGATGAAACAGCAGTGATTACAACACTGCAAGAAACAACATGGTTTTTTACTGTGTCATGCATTTTGAATATGAAATGTAAAGGGAGATTTTTAGAACTTTAATTTTGATCATTTTTAATTATTTGTTAAGTATCAGGTTTTGAAGAAACCAGCATCATTTTCTCTGAAATCAGCATTTCTGACCTGAATTTGAATTTGTGTAGCAAACAGGATGCAAAATTACAATTTGAATTTTAAGTGGAAGTAAATGCAAAGAAAATCAAAGAAAAGTATGAAAGCTTGTTTTGGCCACTGAATAAAAAATAAAAAAGGTAATTGCGACTTTTTATCTCACAATTCTGACTTTATAACTCGCAATTCTGACAATTTATATATTATATATATCGCAATTTATATAAAGTCAGAATTGCATGTTAAAGTCGGAATTGCGTGTTATAAAGTCGGAATTGCATTTTATAAAGTCGGAATTGCATGTTATAAAGTCAGAATTGCATGTTACAAAGTCGGAATTGTGTGTTACAAAGTCGGAATTGCATGTTATAAAGTCGGAATTGTGTGTTACAAAGTCGGAATTGCATGTTATAAAGTCGGAATTGCATGTTATAAAGTCAGAATTGCATGTTACAAAGTCGGAATTGCAAGATGTAAAGTCAGAATTGCGTGTTATAAAGTCGGAATTGCATGTTATAAAGTCGGAATTGCGTGTTATAAAGTCGGAATTGCGTGTTATAAAGTCGGAATTGCGTGTTACAAAGTCGGAATTGCATGTTATAAAGTCAGAATTGCGTGTTATAAAGTCGGAATTGCGTGTTATAAAGTCGGAATTGCAAGATGTAAAGTCAGAATTGCGGGTTATAAAGTCGGAATTGCGTGTTATAAAGTCGGAATTGCGTGTTATAAAGTCGGAATTGCATGTTATAAAGTCAGAATTGCATGTTATAAAGTCGGAGTTGCATGTTATAAAGTCGGAATTGTGTGTTACAAAGTCGGAATTGCATGTTATAAAGTCGGAATTGCATGTTATAAAGTCGGAATTGCAAGATGTAAAGTCAGAATTGCGTGTTATAAAGTCGGAATTGCATGTTATAAAGTTGGAATTGCGTGTTATAAAGTTGGAATTGCGTGTTATAAAGTCGGAATTGCGTGTTATAAAGTCGGAATTGTGTGTTACAAAGTGGGAATTGCGTGTTATAAAGTCGGAATTGCATGTTATAAAGTCGGAATTGTGTGCTACAAAGTCGGAATTGCATGTTACAAAGTGGGAATTGCATGTTACAAAGTCGGAATTGCAAGATATAAAGTCAGAATTGCATGTTATAAAGTCGGAATTGCGTGTTATAAAGTCGGAATTGCGTGTTATAAAGTCGGAATTGCATGTTATAAAGTCAGAATTGCATGTTATAAAGTCGGAGTTGCATGTTATAAAGTCGGAATTGTGTGTTACAAAGTCGGAATTGCATGTTATAAAGTAGGAATTGCATGTTATAAAGTCGGAATTGCAAGATGTAAAGTCAGAATTGCGTGTTATAAAGTCGGAATTGCGTGTTATAAAGTCGGAATTGTGTGTTACAAAGTCGGAATTGCGTGTTATAAAGTCGGAATTGCATGTTATAAAGTCGGAATTGTGTGCTACAAAGTCGGAATTGCATGTTACAAAGTGGGAATTGCATGTTACAAAGTCGGAATTGCAAGATATAAAGTCAGAATTGCATGTTATAAAGTCGGAATTGCGTGAGAAAAAGTCACAATTAACTTTTTTATTTTTTATTTAGTGATGAAAAGAAGCTTCCATAGAAAAGCACTTGCAAAGCAAAGATAGATAGATAGATAGATAGATAGATAGACTCATTTAGCAGAGAAAATGATGCTGGTTTCTCTCCATCTATGACACACACACACACACACACACACACTCATACATTAGCGCGCTCATTAAACCTCCAGCGTTAATGTTTCTTTTCTAATTTACAGTTTGATTCTCGAGTCGTTGCTCTGACGCTCCCTGAGCTTCTGCTCACCTGATTACAGTAATTACAGCTATGAGACTAATGACGTGCAGCTTCACAACCCTCTGAAGACCTCCTGCTGACAGCGACGGACACGACAAATATAATCAAATATGAAACTTCCTCAAACTGAACGACGAGCTGAAACAGTCGAGTGGAGCAGATCCGACAGGAATGAAGATTTCAGAAACAAGAGAAACAAGATAAGAGTAATAAAGTGATTTAAAGAGTCTTGATAAGTGTTTACATGTGATTACACGGCTGAAAGCACAATCAATGAAGAACCTGCAGCAATATTCATTCAAAGATTCACAGTTTGGACTACTCAGAAGTTAAAACTTAGATTTGAGGTTTTATTTCATTCAAAATCTAAAACTGCTCTTGTGAAATAAATGTGGAATCTGCAGGAAGATCTAAACTGAACAGCATGACCACCATGAGCAATCGATGGCGTCACAGGTGCATTTACACCTACTCGTGACCCTCTCAAACACACACACACACACACACCGGCCATAACCGGCTCTCTGGAAATGAACCAGTGTGTGTGTGTGTGTGTGTGACAGTGATTGAAAACACACTAATAGCACATGACGTCTCTCATTACTACAGTCTTTCTGAAGTGTGAAGGTGGTTAGAGAGGCATGTGACATGAGCTGAACACTGCTGTCTTAAAGTGACAGTGCACCTGTACATGATCGTTCTGACATCATTTACTCAGAGCAATGAAGAATGAATGCATTTAATAAAAGCATACAAGCCTCATGCGACATTAAGTACTTTAAAGATATTTCATGATATTTACAGTCATTTTTTAGAGTTTAACAGTGTTATGCACCATGCAAAGAGCAGCGGGAACATCCTGATAAACATCTACTTGTGTTGCACTGATGAAAAAAAGTCATACAGATTTGGGCAGTGAGTTCTGCTGTTTTAGGTGATTTGTTCCTCTCATCGGACGGTGTGTGTGTGTTCAGTAAGACTATAAAACAGAAGCTGGAGGCTGAAGGTCATAAGAGTTTTTCGGTTGGCCGAGCTGTCAAAACTCTTTCTCTGCTGTAAAGAGAGAGAGAGAGACAGATGGACACCAGTGAAGAGGACGAGTGCACGGGACAGAGAGAGAGAGAACATGAATACATGACTAGTGCTTTACCACAGTCATGTCACACACACACACACACACACATGTATGTTGGTATATGTGGTTTACAGCGTCTCTCGAGGGGCGTAATTATTTTTATACTGTACAAACTCCATCCTCATACACTAACCCTACCCCTAAACCTACCCATCACAGAAAACTTTCTGCATTTTTACATTTTATAAAAATATTATTTCATATGATTTATAAGCCGTTTTCCTCATGGACAAAAAAAATAAAAAATGTCCAAACAAGGTCTAAAATTACTGGTATTACCATCCTTTTTGGGACATTTGGTTCACAATGCAGTGTTGCAGGACCACACACACACACACACACACACACACACACACACTTTGAAAATTGTGGTCATCATCTAAGACAAATTGCTTATAATTCATTACATTTGATTATCCATATCGGAAATTGCAAATAATTTCTATAGAAACTATGCCTAAAGAAACAAAATCTATAGAAATCTATAGGTGTACCAAATGATCCATTGATTAATCATTAAGTCCAGTTGGATTAAATAATAGACAAATGTATTAAACTGAACGAGAAGAGATGCAAATCAAAAGTTTGATAATAATAGCATTATGAAAGGCAGTTACTGTAAATGAAACATTTATATAGGTGAAACACTTATTTTGTGTAGTGAAAAGAATACTTAGTGATTGTGTGTATTGCACTAACACAACTTAAAATATGCTGAAATGTTTGAAAAAAGTGCACTTTTGATGATCTCTTGTGATATACTAAGAGTTTTGAAAATGTACACACTCTAAAAAATGCTGGGTTAAATAAGAACCCAAGTTGGGTTGAAAATGGACAAACCCAGCGATTGGGTTGTTTTAACCCAACTGTTGGGTTAAATGTTTGCCCAACCTGCTGGGTAGTTTTATTTAACTCAGCTATTGTTTGAAAATGACTATATGGCTGACTTAAAATGAATCTAAAATGAAATTAAAATGTTCATTTATTAAACATATTAATAAATGTTAATTTTCAAGATATTTTGGGTTCATTTTAAGTAAGCAATACTGTAATTTTTAAACAATAGTTGAGTTGAATAAAACTACCCAGCAGGTTGGGCAAACATTTAACCCAACAGTTGGGTTAAAACAACCCAATCGCTGGGTTTGTCCATTTTCAACCCAACTTGGGTTCTTATTTAACCCAGCATTTTTTAGAGTGCACCTTACTTGTGAAAATAGTACCAAAGCGAATAAAAAAAACTGTAACAAGATGAATGATTACAAATGCATAAATAAACTGTTTTCTATTCATCTTCCTCTGTTATATTCAATAATTCTATATTAATGTTCACCTGAAGATAAACTACAGAAACATGAGCCAATGAGAGAATCATACAGAAACACACGATCTGTGTTTTACTGCATTACAGATGTGCTGCTTAATATACGGAAATAAAAAAATCAGGAAGTGCAATTCTACATCCTTCAACACCATCAAAAACTGAAGAGATGCAGAAGAAAGAGTAAAAGCCGAGACTGAGGCTCTTCACAGGTCAGGATGTTCTGAGGAGACGCTGATTCACAGATGTCAGTGTGTGTGTGTGTGTGTACTTTTATTAGGACAGTGTGCTTGATTGATGCTCTTCTCAAAATGACACATTCTGCAATAAAAGAACGTTAATAAACCATCAAACCAACCCTGATGTGCTTCTAATGCATGTGATTTATACTGACAGCAACACCAAGGTAACGGTTCAGAATGTTTATGAGCAGGTAAACAGGAAGATCAGCTGAAGCACACAGGTGAGTCACTGCAGTCAAGTCTCTTTTCCTTTCCAAGAGCAGGTTCGATCCGATTTGATCTGCAGGTCAGTTTCCATAATACTCACTAATACTAAATGATGACGGAGCCATTCTGTCACAAACACAGACTCACATTTAAACACTCTCATATGATTTATTCCCACAGTGTGAAGGAATCGCTACGGGAGGTTTGTAACTTTATTTTGCTCACTACACTTCCTGCCGGTTGCAGCTGCTCTGGTCATTTAACTGGAGCAAAGCCAAAGATCAGCACTGATGGATAAATACCAACATATGTGCCTCTATCACACACACACACACACACACACACACACACACACACACACACACACACACACACTTGCACTCATTCTGGTACAAACCCGATTCCAAAAACGTTGGGACACTGTACAAATTGTGAATAAAAACAGAATGCAATGATGTGGAAGTTTCAAATTTCAATATTTTATTCAGAATACAACATAGATGACATATCAAATGTTTAAACTGAGAAAATGTAAGGGAAAAATAAGTTGATTTTAAATTTCATGGCATCAACACATCTCAAAAAAGTTGGGACATGTTTACCACTGTGTGGCATCCCCTCTTCTTTTTATAACAGTCTGCAAACGTCTGGGGACTGAGGAGACAAGTTGCTCAAGTTTAGGAATAGGAATGTTGTCCCATTCTTGTCTAATACAGGCTTCTAGTTGCTCAACTGTCTTAGGTCTTCTTTGTCGCATCTTCCTCTTTATGATGCGCCGAATGTTTTCTATGGGTGAAAGATCTGGACTGCAGGCTGGTCATTTCAGTACCCGGATCCTTCTTCTATGCAGCCATGATGTTGTAATTGATGCAGTATGTGGTCTGGCATTCTGGAAAATGCAAGGTCTTCCCTGAAAGAGACAACATCCGGATGGGAGCATATGTTGTTCAAGAACTTGGATATACCTTTCAGCATTGATGGTGCCTTTCCAGATGTGTAAGCTGCCCATGCCACACGCACTCATGCAACCCCATACCATCAGAGATGCAGGCTTCTGAACTGAGCGCTGATAACAACTTGGGTCGTCCTTGTCCTCTTTAGTCCGGATGACATGGCGTCCCAGTTTTCCAAAAAGAACTTCAAATTTTGATTCGTCTGACCACAGAACAGTTTTCCACTTTTGTCCATTTTAAATGAGCCTTGGCCCAGAGAAAACGCCTGCGCTTCTGGATCATGTTTAGATATGGCTTCTTTTTTGATCTATAGAGTTTTAGCCGGCAACGGCGAATGGCACGGTAGATTGTGTTCACCGACAATGTTTTCTGGAAGTATTCCTGAGCCCATGTTGTGATTTCCATTACAGTAGCATTCCTGTATGTGATGCAGTGCCGTCTAAGGGCCCGAAGATCACGGGCATCCAGTATGGTTTTCCGGCCTTGACCCTTATGCACAGAGATTGTTCCAGATTCTCTGAATCTTTGGATGATATTATGCACTGTAGATGAAGATAACTTCAAACTCTGTGCAATTTTTCTCTGAGAAACTCCTTTCTGATATTGCTCCACTATTTTTGGCCGCAGCATTGGGGGAATTGGTGATCCTCTGCCCATCTTGACTTCTGAGAGACACTGCCACTCTGAGAGGCTCTTTTTATACCCAATCATGTTGCCAATTGACCTAATAAGTTGCAAATTGGTCCTCCAGCTGTTCCTTATATGTACATTTAACTTTTCCGGCCTCTTATTGCTACCTGTCCCAACTTTTTTGGAATGTGTAGCTCTCATGAAATCCAAAATGAGCCAATATTTGGCATGACATTTCAAAATGTCTCACTTTCAACATTTGATATGTTATCTATATTCTATTGTGAATAAAATATAAGTTTATGAGATTTGTAAATTATTGCATTCCTTTTTTATTCACAATTTGTACAGTGTCCCAACTTTTTTGGAATCGGGTTTGTATAAAACATCATTTTTTTCAATCTAATCAGGTCCTGATGGATGAAACACACTTCTATCTCACTGAATATCTAGTTTCACTCAGAAATATGTCATATTATAAAGGTAAAATGAGTTACAAATGCTGTTTGCTTCATGGTTTCTGCCAACAGCATCATCTTGTGTGACTGAAATAGCAGCTTTCAGACAGCGCAATTCAACCTACAAAACAGCAAGAGCATCATTTTACTCAGCAGAAAGCAAAAGGCCACATCCAGTCCTTCATTTATCCTGTTATGTTGTTTTTTCCTCTAATAGCACATTTGTACTTTGACCCACAAAGCTGGGCTTTACAACCCTGACTGACAGACTGATTGACACACACAGTCCTCTGCTTCACTTCATGTGTCCTGTAACCAGTGTGAAATATTATTACAGTTTAAAATAATGTATAATAAATGTAATTTATTTCTGTAATCAAAGCTGAATTTTTAGCATCATTACTCCAGTCTTCAGAAAGCAGCATATTAGAATGATTTCTGAAGGATCATGTGACACTGAAGACTAGAGTAATGATGCTGAAAATTCAGCTTTGATCACAGGAATAAATTACACTTTAATATATATTCACATAGAAAACAGCTGATTTAAATTGTAATAATATTTCACAATTTTTACTGTATTTTTGATCAAATAAATGCAGCCTTGGTGAGCAAAACAGACTCCTTTCCATAACATTAAAAAAAAATTATACTGATCTCAAACTTTTGAACGGTATATATCCAAACTTACCACGCCATTGTTAGTCATGTGACAAAGTGGAAAGAGGGAAACAGAAGAGCTTCTCTTTTGCTCACAAATCAACATCAGAAGACATGAAATATAGCCTAACATCAACACTAAAAGCTTGAACTAAATCTTTTGTCACCATACATCAATGCATGAAAACACTGCAGCTGGTGTTTATGAGGTGTAGGTCTCCTTCATCACTATAATGGTGCGGCACACGAACGGCTCCATATAAACCAGGCGGAGCAGCAGATGAATCAGTGTTTTAGCGCAGAGCAGATTGCCCGCACACGTCTCTGTCGGCCTGCGACCATGCTGCTTTTTTCACAGCAAACTTAAATGGTGGTGCCTGATTCACACCTGAGCTGAGAGGTCACACATACACATACACACACACAAACACACACACAGCCTACCTGGCTCTATAATGATGGGTATTAATTAGAAAAACTGCTGACGCCGGCTGCAGAAAGACAGCAGAGCTCAAAAGGCCACATGAGACAAGAGTTTCACAGCACAATGTCATCACATGAGAGACGTATGTGACGTATTCAGCACATCATCACACCGAATTCATCACATCAGCAACACTCACATCATACAACTAACAACCCAAGCTGGGTTGAAAATGGACAAACCCAGCAGTTGGGTTATTTTAACCCAGGAATGGGATGTTTTAACCCAGCGAATGGGATGTTTTAACCCAGCGAATGGGGTGTTTTAACCCAGTGATTGGGTTGTTTTAACCCCATGAATGGGGTGTTTTAACCCAGTGATTGGGATGTTTTAACCCAGCGATTGGGATGTTTTAACCGAGGAATGGGTTGTTTTAACCCAGCGATTGGGATGTTTTAACCCAGCGATTGGGTTGTTTTAACCCAGCGATTGGGATGATTTAACCCAGCGATTGGGTTGTTTTAACCCAGCGAATAGGGTGTTTTAACCCAGCGATTGGGTTGTTTTAACCCAGCGAATGGGGTGTTTTAACCCAGCGATTGGGTTGTTTTAACCCAGCGATTGGGTTGTTTTAACCCAGCGAATGGGGTGTTTTAACCCAGCGATTGGGATGTTTTAACCCAGCGATTGGGTTAGTTTAACCCAGCGATTGGGTTGTTTTAACCCAGTGATTGGGTTGTTTTAATCCAGCGAATGGGGTGTTTTAACCCAGCGATTGGGTTGTTTTAACCCAGCGAATGGGGTGTTTTAACCCAGCGATTGGGATGTTTTAACCCAGCGATTGGGTTAGTTTAACCCAGCGATTGGGTTAGTTTAACCCAGCGATTGGGTTGTTTTAACCCAGCGATTGGGTTGTTTTAATCCAGCGAATGGGGTGTTTTAACCCAGCGATTGGGTTGTTTTAACCCAGCAAATGGGGTGTTTTAACCCACCGATTGGGATGTTTTAACCCAGCGATTGGGTTGGTTTAACACAGTGGTTGGGTTAAATGTTTGCCCAACCTGCTGGGTAGTTTTATTTAACTCAACTATTGTTTAAAATTACTGTATTGCTTGCTTAAAATTAAACTAAAGTATGTTGGAAACTAACATTTATTAATATGTTTAATGAATAATAATTAAACAATAAACATTAATTGTTGCCTCTAGTAATTATGTGTCTGATTTTTAATTTCCAGCATATTTTGGGTTCATTTTAAGACAGACAATTAAAGTAATTTTTTTAACAATAGTTGAGTTAAATAAAACTTCCCAGCACGTTGGGCAAATATTTAACCCAACCACTGGGTTAAAACAATCCAATCGCTAGGTTTGTCCATTTTCAACCTAACTTGGGTTGTTTTTAACACAGCATTTTTTAGAGTGTATATTCACAAATATGTTAGCAAAGTCTAACCTGTCTTCCTGGAACACTGTAAAAATTATTTTTAACCCTTCCCTTACTATACATTTATTTCATGGAATAATAAAATAGAATATTTTAATAAAATAAAATACTGTGTTTGGAAATGATAAAGTCATCAAGTCACCAATAGTATTTACATCAGCTTGTGATGAACTTTGATTCACTTTAATGTGTCTTTCTCTTCAGCACCTGTGATTTTAAAGTCCCCCTGAAATCAAAATTTAAGCTTTTTTTAGCTTTTAGTATGAATATGTTAGCCTTAATGTTATGAATAAGCCGGTGTGTTCCAAAACAATGACAAAATTCGCATTTAGGAGATATAAGCATTCAAAACTTACAGTCTAAAATGGATCACGGATTTTCATGACATCACATGGCACTTCAGTTTCTCGTCAAATCCAATCCAATCAAATGCTAGAATCTGAAGTCCCGCCTCCTCCTACACTCTTACAGACGCTGAAGCTGCTGCTGAAATCAGTCTTTTGTTCACACATTTACTAGTTTCTACATGGTGAATTGCACATAGTGCATTCCAATGCTCTTTAGTGGGCCTTTAAGGTGCAGCAGAGTGGGCCGTGGGCATAGCTGTCCTCTGAGGGCGAAGAGCCAGCTGTGGTGCACTGAACGGAAGGCTAACACACCCCCAGGTAGGCTTGGTTGATATCTGAACCGTAGGCCTAGTGATCAGAGTAGACCCTGGGATAATATAATCAAAGAAGAGAATATTATACGCCTACCTGACTCCTCCTGCATCTATAAAGGCAAACCTTTTACAGGAGTTGAGTAATATGAATAGAGGAAGTGGTGACCAAGACAGTGTTACGTGGTCGCGGTAGAAACCACCAGGGGGTGACGCGGCTCAGCGCGGACGGCTCCAATGAATCTTAGCAAACCAGAGACACAAATGCATTTGAGTAAACAGAATTTACACGTTCGGTCCCCAAAAAAAGGCCTGAATGTCATTCATTAGATGCAAAAGAGCCAAAGCAAGTTCATTATAGCATGCAATTAAAATGATCAAAGTATGCAAATGGATATTTTTGCATTGGCATCTTAACATATATTATGTAAATCACCATAAATCATTGTCTGTTTAATGCATTTTAGATGTAATTTATATCTGTCACATTGTCCTTTAATGATCTTTTTGTTTTCACAGCTAAAGATCTTTTTTCTCCATTTGCCCATATTTCCTCACTTCCTTCCTATCGGATGTAGTTGTTTCTCTTTAACTGGTTTAGTCTTTATCATAATTATGTTTAATTGAACAGTGGACCCATTAGTCAATGTTATCATGAATACTGGATAATATCTGGTCGAATTAGCAGTTTGTGTGGGTGTAGATTCTCCATTAGTTCCTCCAAAGCTTTCTTTCAATGCCATAGTCGTTCTTCAAAGGTACTAAAGCACTGTTTGTGTGTAAAGCTGCTTTGGGACAACATGTACTGTACACAAAACGCTTCAGTTTCAGGCATTATAAGTCCTGATTTTGACAGTAACAGGAAATTTGAAATTTGAAATTCTCCACTCTTGTGTTTTTGCAGAAGATGTGTGTAAACCGAGGTGTGTTTAGATAGTCTTGTATGAGTATAAAACACACTGACAGTGAACTGCAGAGTAACACGCACAAGTCAGCAAAAACTGCTAATCATAGTAGACAGTGTGGAAACCGGAGAGGAAGAGTTAAATAAATAAATGAGTCAAAACTGCCGCTGTCATGATGTTCTGATGTTCACCAAACAACAGCCGTAAAGGTTTGATGTGTGTTTTACAAAGCAAATGCTGCTGAAGCTTTTATACACTGTTTAAAATAAAATTTATGGTAAAATAAAACAGATGCCAGATTGTAAAAAAAAAAATATGGTAGCAAAATTTTTGTTAGTTGACAACTTAAATTTACAGTAAAAACTGAAATAATGTTCATTATAATTAAACATAATTAATAATTAACAAAAGCTAAATATGCCAGCTAAGCTGGAAGTTTCATGGGCCAAATAAATAATTAGAAGCTTACCCTCTGTTTTCAGTAAATCTCCTCTAAGGAAATCAGGTGTCTTCTTTGAGGGTTGCGGTCAGATCTGTTTTGCTTCTATGCATTAGCATATTACCTGCATGCGTCAATTGCTATCTTACTTGCATCTATCATCTTTTTATCTTTACAGGATGTGGTACAAACTCACTTGAGTGCAAAACATGTTTATGTTTTCATATCAAACTTCATATACCCCAGAGATTTTCCAAGTTCAACAATTTTCTGCTTTTTATTGTATATTTTCTTATAATTTAAATCTTTACAAAACTTTTTGGTAGAGAACACTCCCATTTCTCTGGACAGCGAGCTGTGGTGCTGAAACCAGCGCCTCGCATTGCCTTCAATGAGCCGCTGACTCGCACGTAATTGAGTGAGATTAGACGCGGTCGGGGGGTAACGCTGAGAAGATGCAGGGTCGTGACTCGCTAGTGAGCATATCTACATCTGCAGCTGATATCACTAAATACATATTTTAAACAATGATATATAACAACTGCAGAGATGATTCAGTACTAGAGGATATCTTAAAGTACTGACAAAGACTGTGAGGGTAATTTGATGCACAGAAACTGATTAATTAAACAGTGCAAGTGTGTTTTGATGATTGCAGACGTCTGTAATTCAGCCTTCGGTTGTGCGTTTGTTTATAATACAGGATACGAGAATCCAGTGCTGAATGAGGAACAATGATTTTAATTTGAATTGAAATTCCAGGTTCACGTGAGCTCTGGACAAGTTAAAACAAGGAAAACTGAATATCTTACAAGCATAAGATGAGCATCAGATCGGGTTTCTTTGGCTTGTAATGAGAACCTTCAACCTCAACACAACTTGAGAAAGATTCTCCGGGTAAATCACTATTAATAGCAAGCTTTCAGAGTGATATAATGAAACAGCAAAAAGTCATACAGACGCATATTCTGTTGCTGAACAATCCCATGAAGCATCTGTAACTGCATGAGGTGTGCAACAGAAGACACATCCTCCATACTAGTGCAGAAACTCAATTCAGCGTGAAAGGGTTCTCTACTAAACCCAAAAAGCTTTCTTCTTAAAATTATATAAGCAACCAGAAGGAAATCAGTAAAATGCATGAAATGCACAACAGAAGTGTTGCAGAAAACAGTTATTTGTAATGAAGAACAAGCAGAACCATTCATTGCAGTATAAACCGTAATTGGGAAAATATGATTCAAACAAACTTTTTAGAGTGAGATATTAAACTATCAGAGGAAACGTCATATCCAAAAGAACACTGAGCCTCAATACAATGATCCAGACTTCTTTGGGCTAATATGACTCTAAATTAAACTATTAATAAAGCTTTAAAGAAACTTCTTAATAATATAATAAGTAACCAGAAGGAAAATGCACCAATTGTTTTTGCCAAAACAAGAAATCATCTGTAAAATGCATGAAATGCACATCAAAAGTGTAGCATAAAACAGTTTTGTAACATGTAACAGCAATTTCCCATGAAGAACAAGAGCCTAAAGTCCCGAACAGAATGATTCACTGCAGTATAGAAGGGTTCTTATTAAGATAAAAAAAGCTTTTTAGAGTGAGATTTAAACTATCACATCATTTTGTATTACTAGAACAAACATTTTAAACATGAAGTGCTTTTCCACAAGGAATAGAAGCCAAAAAGACAAAACAATGTTTCATACAATGATCCATGAAAGAGTTCTTTAGGCAAATATGGCTCTAAACTGAACCATTAATACCATTAAAAAGCTTTAAAGAATCTTCTTAATAATATTATTAGCAATCAGATGGAAAATGCACCAATTTCTGTTGCCAAAAAAGTAAACATCTGTAAAATGCATGAAAATGCACATCAAAAGAGTGGCAGATAACAACCCAAAAACAACCCAAGTCAGGTTAAAAATGGACAAACCCAGCGATTGGGTTAAATGTTTGCCCAACGTGCTCAGTTTAAAAATGACTATATGGCTGACTTAAAATGAACCCAAAATATGTTGGAAATTAAAAATCAGACACATAATTACTAGAGGCAACAATAATAATCAAAAGGTGAACATTTATTAACAAGCAATTTAATAAATGTTAATTGTTTAATTATTATTCATTAAACATATGATCATTTCCAACATACTTTGGGTTCATTTTAAGGGAGCAATACGGTCATTTTTAAACAATAGTTGAGTTAAATTAAACTACCCAGCAGTTTGGTCAAACATTTAACCCAACTGCTGGGTTTGTCCATTTTTAACCCAACCTGGGTTGTTTTTAACCCAGCATTTTTAGAGTGTACTATTCATATAAACAAATCTTTAAACAACCAGAAGAAAAGTCCCATCATCATCTATCACCAGACTCTGTAAACATGTTAAACATGAAGCGCTTTTCCACAAGGAACAGTTTATTGAGCCTCAACACTAAACAAGCCATTAAAGGGTTTTTGGCTAGAAACGGCTCTAGACTGAACTGTTCACATTAAAGAAGCTCCAGTGAAGCTTTTGTTCGAGTGATATACAGCTCGAACAATCCTGCCACCCTGAAAACATCCTGTCAAGTGCGTGAACAAAAGCGCGTGAGGAGGAGATGACAGAGAGCCTTCAGAAGCGCTTTGTTTTGGAGCTTCGAGCAGCAGAAGAACACTGTTATACTCACACGTAAGCGTGGTAGATGAACGCCCATCCGCGCGGTCTCTCCAGCACATTGTAGAGGAAATTCTGCAGGCGTCGGTAGAACGCGTTGCGCTTCGGCGGCCTCTTCCCGGAGATGCTGGAGCGCTGTTTGCTCAAGATGCTGCCGCGCTTCGTCGCCTCCGCGCCCGCGATCAGCAGCGCGCCGTCTCGGCTCGATTCCGTCGCGCCCGCCTCCAGCCCCACGAAGCCCACCTTCAGCTTCTTCTCGGCCTGCGGGGCGGGATACACGCCGCCGTTGCGGGATTTCTGCACCATGCTGGAAGTGCTGTCGTCATGGAGATCCGCTGCTGCTGATGCTGCGGGTCTTCCGCCCTTCGCCAGGTGCGAGCATCACTGCGCGCGAGAGGTGCGCGGCGCTGAGGGCGCGCGGAGGAACAAGAAGCCAATAGCGATGCGAAGACGATCTGCAGTCTCTCTCTCTCTCTCTCTCTCTCTCTCTCTCTCCACACACACACAGGTTCGAGCTTGTTTTGGTATTATTTTCCCTCAATTGATTATTTGTTTTTGTGCCAAAAAATGAGAATATATATGAAGAAACAGAAAAAAATTCCTCATTGTACACATTCCCAGGGTCGATCCTCTTGGTTTGAGCAAGAATAAAGGTCAAACACAGACTTTATTTTATATTATAATGTTGAATATTTTTTCTTTGTAGGTTGGACTGTCCCTGGAGAACTTGTTTTTGGTGTTGAGAAGTGCATCAACACCAATCCTGCAGAAGTGCAAGCTGAAGGAAAAAGCTGTAGTCTTGAACTTCTCGTTCAACTGCACACTCACTGAAGCATATAGGCTTGTTTTGTGCAATTGTTTCCGTTCAGTGAGAAGGAAATGACACCTGTTTGTGTGTCAATAGCAAGAATCTTACACAACTTTACAGTCATAAATGATGTTCTTTTTGTTCTGAATCTGGTTTTGACTGATAAATTTGCATAAACTCTAAAAAATACTGGGTTAAAAACAACCCAAGCTGGGTGGAAAATGGACAAATCCAACGGTTGGGTTGTTTTAACATAGTGGTTGGGTTAGATGTGTGCACAAGTAGTTTTTAAGGAAGTGATACAGTAATTTTAAACAATAGTTGAGTTAAATAAAACTACCCAGCAGGTTGGGCAAACATTTAACCCAGTCTCTGGGTTTGTCCATTTTTAACCCAACATTTTTTAGAGTAGGGTGACCAGACGTCCCCGGTTTTTGGTGTTCTGTCCCCGACTGGGGCTGTCCCCGGAAATGTCCCCCTTTTAAAGCTCCTTCAAAACAACCCGCAAATACATTACAAAAAAACCCGACCAGCATACAGCAGTCTGTTGGTTATCGGAGCAATTGTGTAGTGATCATGTTCACCAACAGGGGGGGCTCTGCAACTACACTTGGTCGCGCGCGCGCCGCTACTTCATGAAGAACGTAATCTGGAATGCGCCATTATCGTCAAATATCAAAATAAACATCGTTACCGGTTTAAAGGTAGTAACATACTAACTATTCATGTTAAATTAAAGTAATACTATTTGTATGTTTTATAACAGGGCCTCAACAGGGTGCGAGATTGTTTTGCACAATTAACGTCCACAAAAGTTTCACATATCACGTGGTGAAGGTACACTCTCAGATATGAATATAAATAAAATAAAATAAATAATACACGTGCAACTTACTTTGTGCTTAAAATGAGTCTAAAATGCAACATAATAGTTAAAAATAGTTCAAAGTTAAAACAGATGTAATTAAAATATTAAATCCAAAATGTTAAAAAATATTTGTTAAATGCCATTTTATTTGTCTTATCATCTTATACTTATTTTTTATTTTTGTAATGTAAAGTCATTTTGTAAAGTCATACTTGCGTTATAACAAGCATATTGTTTTGAACTGCTTTTACAATGCCTTTATTAATCATGTAATAGTTTTTTGGTTAATTGTATTAAAACCAGAGCAAAAATCCTAATAATCAAACTAATAATTATTAATGTAATAATATAAGGAACCCACAACAATTAAAAACATTCAAAAATGTATTGTCCCTGTTTTTTAATAAATAGATAATAACAAATTAGATTTTGGTGATATTTTGACCACTCAAATAGGAAATGTCCCCGGTTTCGATTTCAGAAATCTGGTCACCTTAGAGTGTTACTTAACTGGTCACCAAACACTCATCTCAAACCCCTCTAAAACCAGCCTAGACTACTCTAAAAAATGTTGGGCTAAAAATTGACAAACCCAGCGGTTGGGTTAAATTTTTGCCCAACCTGTTGGTGCAATACGTAATATTTTCTGTCCGCTAGAAGCCTATTCAAAACAAAGGCGTAGCTTGATGACGCCAAGTTTGAGCGCGGAATCTTGGGACATGTGGTCTTCACCTCACAGCCGGTGGAAATAATCGGGATAGGACTCGGGAAGAAATCATGCTCATGGATGCGATTATTAACGTTACTGTAGTGTGAAGCAGAGCAGGAGCGAGTGTTGTGGAGCTGAACGAGGAGCTGGAGCGATTGATCAACACACGCCTCACGAGCAGCGGGACTTTTATTATGACACAGTCGCCGGCGCCGCTTCCGCTTTTCCGGTTCATGAGTATGAGGTAACGCAGCTCTGCGTTCGCTCGGCGGCTGCTGTGAGACACTGTTACACACTGCAGTAAGATAGATCGATTTTAATATCATATTAAATGCTGGATGATTGTGTTGATAAATGGCATGCAATTAATTAAAAAACGTATTGTATGATGGAGAAAATGCTGTATTACTGTTACTAAAAATAAAGCTGAGTCTGATTATGCTATGTTAGCTACTTCACAAAATAGTGTTTTTCTCTGAGGCATGGTAAAGCATGAGACTCGCAAAAAAATCAAGAAAATTAGATTTAAACAATAAGACTAAACGTGTTGAGCTATATAACAATAATTAGTTTTCTGTCTATAAATATATCAAAACAGTTGTTCCCTTGACTATTAAAACATGTAAATATTAAAGCGTCTTTGGTGTTTCCATGGTTTCTACAAAATAAAACCGGAAACCGAGGGTAACGCGGGTATGACGCAATCGACAGGCGACTCTTCACACGTCCCGCAGCCTTGGTTAAAATTGCAATTTTCTCACGATTTACAAATAGTTGCAAACATTTGTGATATTGTAAGTACTCAAGTGAACAAAATATATAACACTGGCCTATTTGCTTTTGGATATTTTACTGCAAAAATATTACATATTGCACCTTGAACTCAAATATTGATTAAAAATGACTACATGACCCAATTGCTTGGTTTGTCCATTTTCAACCAAGCATTGTTTATAGTGTTCATTGAGCAGTTTAGGCTGTTTTAAAGGATATTTCAGCAGGTAGGATCTTTTATTATTTAATTGTATTTAATTGAATTGGTTCCTATTGAGAAGTTTCCTCTCACACTGCTGTAAAAACAGGGCCTGATGTACTGTGAATTTTCAATATTTTTTATTTTGAATTATGTATTTCATTGTGTTTTAGGGTTAAAGGAAATGTCTGTCAAACTAATGGATAATATAATGCACTGGCAGAAAATCACCAGCAACTTGTCAGTTTTTCTTAAAGTGCAGATATCGAACATCTTAAACCAGCCTGGGCTGTAGTGCATCAGATGATACTTCCTTTGTAGAAGAATTATAACCGACTGAGTTAATAGAGTGAATTATGGTGAAATCAAAGCTCATCACAGGCGAGTCATGATCAGACTCTAGTGTCGAGTGTTTGAGGTCTCACATAAGCATAATCTGCAGATGTCAAAGGAGTAACCAGATAACCCTACTTAAAAACCCATCCACAGCACAAAGAAACACATCAAGCCCTCCATCACGAGCCTGTGGATCCAGACTCCCCCCGCTGCGTGCTCGTCATACTGAAGCTCCTCGTGTGTTTGTTTCCAGACAGCAGCATGTCTCCTGGGACACACGAGAGCTGCTCCAGACCCTGCTAATCAAATCAAGAGCAATCTCAGATGCATCGACACACATCACACCTGCCGGAGCCGACACGAGGAGCGAGAGAGGAGCAAGACTCTGTTTACAGCATTTACTGCAGATGCTAAATGACTGAAGATTAAGTGTTGTTTACTGACAAACTGATCAAAATTAAGTGAGTTTGTGCTTAAAACATGAAAAAAAAAAAAAAATTTATTTTTTCTGACCCCACAGACAATTATTATTAGTTTAAGCATGTACTCACTTAATTTTGATGATTTTTTTTCAGTAAACAAAACTTCTGAAGTCATTTTGATTTTCCAGTAAATGTATCTTGATTTAAGAATTTCTAGATATCTGTAATTGAAAACAAGACAAAAGAAAATACATCATTTTTTTTGCAGTAAACAAAGATATTCAGAAAAGATCTTATGATGCTTTCAGAGCATTTTAACCCTTGACATATGTTAACATTCTTGGGTATGATCGTTATATTCAAGTTGACACTACTTGGATTCAATACAATTCACCAAAAATCACACTATTAATACTTCTCAAACATTACAAAAAAAAGTAAATATGAGAATATATGACTTTTTAAAACTGTATTTAACCATTCATAAACACAAAACCAGTCATAAGTCACACAGGTATATTTGTAGCAAGTGGGTCAAAATGATCGATTTTTCTTTTATGCCAAATATCATTTGGATATTAAGTAAAGTAAAGATGTTCCATGAAGATATTTTGTAAATTTCCTACCATAAATATATCAAAAATTTATTTTTGTGAGTGGATATGCATTGCTAAGGACTTCATTTGGACAACTGTAAAGGTGATTTTCTCAATATTTTGATTTTTTTGCACCATCAGTTTCCAGATTTTCAAATAGTTGTATCTCGGCCAAATATTGTCCTATCCTAACAAATTATTATTTAAAAATTTTTCAAGAAATTGACCCTTATGACTGGTTTTGTGGTCCTGGGTCACATATAGTAGTGATGTCTGGAGGGGATACTTGTTTTTAATGTCCTTACAAGTTTAATTAAACCATCAAAATATGAGGAAAATATTTTATATTAAGTGTCTTAGAAATTTTAAAGCAATACATTGTTTTATGTGACCGAGTAGGCAGAATGATTTTAACATCATTTTGAAGAAAAAACTCTAGACTAAAATATACAGTTCACAAAATGCTTGTGAAAAAATGTTTAGTATGTGTTTTGAGGCCTTATTTCAGTGTATTTTTTTTTTTCAAAAACCATGCATACATAATTCTATCAAAAATACAAACATGTACATGTTGCTCACATATTATTGTAGCCTAGGTTAAAATTTAAAATATGAGGGAAGAACAAAACACTATACTTGGTTAAGGTATTTATCTGACAAAATTTGGCAAAAAAAAAATGCATATATATATATATATATATATATATATATATATATATATATATATATATATATATATATATATATATATATATATATATATATATATATGCACATTTTTTTTCCCACCAAATTTTATATATATATATAAAAGCTGACAGGAAAAAGCAAACATTGAATACAACATAATCAAATATTTAATATTAATATTTGGTCGTTTTTGCATGTGTTCATAATTATTCTGTATGACAGCTTGGACAAAAATTATATCGCACAATTTGTCATGTTTCAGTGCGTTATCACAAACAAAACAATCGACTCCAAGCACAACTATGCAAAATGATTACAAAATATTTTCCCTAGGCTGTACTACACACACACACACACACACACCCTTTTTGTTTATTTTTGTGCACCATCTAGCGGTGCCAAGATCATGGGCTCGATTTTCAGCAAAATTCGCATGCATGAACTCATAAAAACTATACACTATCTGGCTCTTGTCTGCAGTGTAAACACATCCAGATCAGACCTCTGTCACTGTACTGATGCAGATGGGTGGATGTGAATTCTCACACAGGGGAATATGACAGTATTGATGGATGGATGTATTATTGATCAAGGCCTGAGTGCAGTGTGAATCAATGTGTTATTTCACCTTTTCCCCTTGAGAGAAAAGCCTAAAAATCACTAAATTAAATATAAGATGGACAACAAATACTACAAACATCTGTTTTCTGGTCAGCGCTATAGAGGAACATAGAGAAAACCTTAATTATCAGAAGCAGCGCTGCAAGGAATTCATCAATAGAGCATGTTTGTCAGGTGGAGACGTGTTATGCTTCTCATCTCTTCTAGTTTGTGTTGCCATGACAACATCTCATCTAACAATGAGTCCGTTCAGGTTGTGCGTGTTCATCGCCATCATCCTGTAACAGCGCTTCTATGATGATGGAAAACATATAATATTAATCATAGCCTGACACTGCTGATGGACATGTGAAATAAAACACACTTACTGTATATTTACAGAGATGGCTTTGTTGAGAGCTGAAAAGGAAAGTATTTCAGATATGATATTTTGATAAAGCAAACATTTTATTTAGAATAGCGTCACTGATGAATCATTTATAGTAAGAGCAGGAATATGAATTAAGATTGTAAATAGTGTTGATTTCATGTTGCCTTTAAACACTGATCTACATCAAACAGGAGGTTTAAATGATTTAAAATAAGACAAAACAAGCAGCTAAAAATATAGATGTACAGTAAAGCTGAAATCATATTTTAATTTGTTCCCTTAAACCATTTTTAACCAGGGATATCATGATCTTGGACAATCTGGAATTTTAAAAGTGTGATTTAGACCCGGGAAAGTCATGGGAAATAAACAAATCTTAAGTCATTTACATTCTTTAATATATATCACTAAAAGAGTGAAAATGGTGAAAATATTGGAATTATTGACCAGTTAAGTCGCCTATACAGTCAAATGTAAGCCCTAGGCAAACATTTAATTAAAATAAATTATTTTTATTTATTATATTTATTTAATTTTAATGTCGTTTTGAAATACACAAAAACAAGAAAATATTGTGACTTAACCCATGCTACCCCATGCAAAAATATGCACCGTAAAAAAGTTGCTGACTTAAATTAAGTACAATCAACTTAAATTATACTAAACTGACTTTAAAAAATGAGTTGAATCTTATAAAACTTATAAAAATAAGGAAAATTGCTTATTTTGATGAGTTAAAGTAATGTAAAAACATGTTGGCATGACTTATTATGATTTAGAAGTCATGAAAAAAAATTTAAGCAAACCTTTAATTAAAAATAAATGCATAAAATTTTAATGTTGTTTTAAAATACACAAAAATAAGAAAATATTGTGACTTAACCATGCAAACTTAATTTAAAATAAATAACAAAATGTGTGTAATTTGCATATATATGCACTGTAAAAAAATCGCTGCCTTAGATTAAGTACAATCAACTTGACTGTTTTAAGTCATTTCAACTTAAATTATATTAAACTGACTTTTTTCATTAAAAAAATGAGTTGAATCTCGTATAACAAAAATTGATTTAACTTATTTTCATGAGTAAAAGTAATGTGAAAACATGTTGTCATGACTTATTGATCGTATAATTTTTTTACAATGTGTGCAATTTTGAATATTACATCAAAAGTGAAATCGTCATCACACAAAGTTAGTATGATTTTAAAACCTTTTAGGACAAAATGTCCTATAAAACTCCAAGAATCTAAAAACAGGGATCTGTAGTTTGTCCATAAATACAATACAAGTCAATGCTCTCCAATGCTTGAAAACAATCAACCAAAAAAATTGATTAAAATGGTAAAAAACTAAACAGTGACCATTTAAACCTCCTACAGTCAAGTATAAGATAGTTTAACAAACGACATTAGTACAATCAGAGGTTTTGAGGGTTGAAAAGACAATAGAAATATAAAAGACAAACCAAAAATGGAAAGTCTTTTCTTCTCTTCTGCACAACTGAACCGTTGGCGTGTCTTTCCACACGGCTCTCCAATAACAAACACCAAACAGCACAGAAACGCTGAAGCTGATCCTCCATCTGCTGAAGATGAAGCTCCAGAACAGATAATGCTGCTCTCCAGATCTCTTTCAGAACGCTGAACAAGTTTTAGGAAAGAACCTTAAAAATGATTTTCAAAGTTGTAAATAAAGTATACTGGAGTACATTTTACAAGAAAATACTTTCTGAATGTCTTCTAAATGTTCAAAACATACTTTTGAATGTTCTCTGAATGTTCTGAAACACATAGTAATATATAAAGTGTTAGATTAACATCCAACTAAAACGTTTCAGAAAAACAAAATGGATGGAAACTGCTTAATTCTCAAATGTTTTATGCCATATTCCAGTTAAATTTGCAACTTTAGATGGAAACATAGCTATGTGAATTTGTATATTAACATATTGTTTTGCTCAAAAATGACCTTTAAAACATATATCATGTTTTTTCATTCTTTTGATGATTATTTTGGCTTTTTCTGACAGTTTGGAGGATGCAAAATATTGTGCAAAAATTGTTCCATCCAACCAAACTTATCATTCACCAGCTCTCCTTTAAAACCATTCAATTAGACAGGACATTTACAAGAGATAGGTAAAAAAAGACCATATAACCCAGCAACAGCTTCTATAATAGTGTTTCATAGTCAGTCTAATCTCATCATGGCTGTTAGTGAGTTATTTCTGCATACCATATACTCTTTGATCCAAAATCAAACACAGCAAGCAATGCAACAAAACTAAAACACTCTTGTTATAATCAACGAAGCCGTGTCCTCTGCTAGTTCTCATTATTCTCCATTGATTAATGAGGCACGCAGGGTTCATGGGTCGCCTACATGATTGCGCTTTTACAAATGGTTCAGACTGAGGAGCTCGACCTCCACCTGAGCTGCTGAAGGTGACGTCTGAAGATCGACGGGTTTAGTGATGCCCCTCGACACGAGGTCCACTGCGACAGGATGGAAACAGACCGCAGAGCTTAGAGCGAAATCTTACGTGAAACGAATGTGCAACCGATTTCTCTGAATCTCCACTTCATCAGCTTCATATGCACCAAACTTTAGAGTTTGGGCTTTACACACTTTCAGAATAAAAAGGTACAAAAGCTCTCACAAAGGTTCACTTTTGCACATTATTTACCTCTAAAGGTGTTCTATTAGTACTTTAAAGGTAATTCATATTCATATATTATTTGCCTGATTTCTTTTTTATTTTTAAAACTTTATTATTATTTTTTTAGTATTTTCTGAACATGGTTTCATGCAGTGTTCAGTATGCATATTTAATGAACTGTTATTAATCAATTTTGAGAAATTATTGTCACATCTATTAGTTTAAATTTTCACCCTCTTCACCTGCATGTTTTGTCTTATTATTGTGTTGAAAATTCTTTGGATTTATATAATTCTTAATCCTAATTTTTATAATCTTTTTACTTTTTAATTCCTAATCTAAAGAAGGGTATATCAGAAAAACACTCGGGTAGGTCCTTCAGGGTTTCGTGGAGGAATGAGGCGTCTATGTCACAATATCTAGCTACTGGAGTACCTCAGGGCTCGGTGCTTGGACCGCTTCTCTTCTTTATCTGCATGTCACTAGGATCTGTCATTCTGAAACATGGTTTTCCCTATGCTGATGACACACAACCCTACCTCTCATTCCAGCCAAACGATCCGACGGTAACTGATCGCATCTCAGCCTGCCTGACTGACATTTCTTGCTGGATGAAGGACCACCACCTTCAACTCAACCTTGCAAACTGCTTGTGGTCTCAGCCAACCCAACACTTAGTCAACCATAACTCCCATCCGGGACAGCCAGGAACCTTGGAGTTGAGATTGATGATCATTTAAACTTCACAGACTGTCCAATCCTGCAGATTTGCCTAATACAACATTACGAAGATGAGGCACTTCCAACTCCGCTTGCAGCAAATTGAATAATAATCTTTTTTGATGACAGTGACATCTTAAACAAGTTCCGTATTCAATTAATGATATCAGTTCTCTGAGAATTACAGTCTCATGGCAGTATTTCTCCAGCACACTGTGAAAGGAGACAATGGACCAGAGCTCTTATGTGGGCCAAACGCACATCTGACTGCGGCACCTGTGACCCCGTTTCTCTACACTACACTTGAGTGTTTCTAGTGCCGGAGACCTTGAATAAATCCTCCTGCTGTAACATACAGACCTCTTGAGCGCCTTTATCTACAACACACTGATGTACGGCAAGAACTGAGTATCGCCACAGTTCAGTATGTTCACATGCACTTTCCATAAACAAGGTGCAAAATAGTGATTACCTTTTAAAAGGAATTAAAAATGACATGTTCCTTGGAATAATATGTATTAGGTTTGTTGGACAAACATAAAATCACTATGCTCTTTTACAAAGTCTTGATGTTGTTTTTGTGCTCTACTAGATTGAATGTTGATTATTTTCCTCATATTCTGCATTGTTGCAGCTCCTCTCTTCCCAGTCTGTCTCTATGAAGCCCCTCCTTCTGAAAAGCACAATGTGCTCTGATTGGTCAGCTGGAGCAGTGTGTTGTGATTGGTGTTTGGGAAATGTCCCGCCCCTTACCATAACCGCAAGTTTCAACTAACTCAACCAGGCCCCGCCCCTTTATTCTACATATTTTTAGAATGTTTTTACTTTTTAATTCCTAATCTAAAAAAGGGCATCTCAGAAACTGCACTCCAATGGTTCAAGTCCTTCAGGGCGTCATGGAGGGGTGAGGTGTCTAAGCAACATCTAGCTACTGGAGTGCCTCAGGGCTCGGTGCTTGGACTGCTTCTCTTCTTTATCTACATGTCAACACTAGGATCTGTCATTCAGAAACATGGTTTTTCCTCACTGCTATGCTGAAGACACACAACCAGGGTTCCCACTCTTTTTCAGCGATCATTTTCCAGGACTTTTTCAATTTTACAACAATGGGAATAAAAGACTGGGATTACGCCCTAAAGTAATATATTGCTCTCTAAGTCTTTAAAAGGTTTATTGCCATGACTTAACTATAAAATCAGTTTTTAATATGAGCTCTTAATCATACATTATGACTATGGAAGATTGTTTCCGTAAAAAAAAAAAGGTAATTGCAACTTTTACTTTTTATCTCGCTATTCTGACTTTTTTTTCCCTTGCAATTGCGAGTTTACATAATTGTGATTTGATATTCGCAATTGCAAGATATAAAGTCAGAATTGCGTGATAGAAACTCGCAATTCTGACTTTTCTTGCAATTGGAAGTTTAAACTGTCAAATGCCAGAAAAAATAATAATTGCAAAAAAAAGATCAGAATAGAGTGATATAAACTCGCAATTCTGACTTTTTTTTCCTTGCAATTGCGAGCTTAAATCACAATTATGTAAACTCGCAATTGTAAGAAAAATATTTAGACTTTTTTTATTTATTATTCAGTGGCAGAAACAAGATTCCATAGTTTATTGTCATTACTTAACTACTGATGCACACATCTATTTTTTGGCAGTAAGTTTTGGAAGATCATTATCTTTGCAAGGTGGACTTTTCAGGGTAAGAGATGGACTAAACATAAACTCTAACACCTTACAGCTAGATTCCCATAAATAAAAAAGATAAATTCTTCAAACATTGGTACAAGAGGCTGTGGTGCTGGTCCTTCAAGAGTCACTCTCAATCTGTCTGTCTATAAAGCCTATAAAAAATCTGTCTTGTATTTTACTACAATTCAGTATGTGATTCTTAAATGGGGGGCATTTTTAGGATTTTTTTACCTAATCTAAGTCTCTGAGACCCTGACACCTCACATTTCTGGAGAGTCCAGGTTGGTTGCAGTTATGGAAAATGGTGGCGCTGGAGACTAAAGGGTTTCTGATGGTTTCACACTTAATTCTTCACTGAGCAATTTTGCTGTCCAATGATCATGCCTTAACTGCAATTTCTAGTATTGCATTAATATTGCATCCTTCTTGGGAGGATTTAATAATTTTTGACCTTTCAGTCTGAGATAAATCTCTTTTTGGCTCATTTTATCATCTTTTAGCTTTTTGGTCTCTAAAGAAAAACCCAAAATCTTTTTAAAAAATAATTTTCCAGGACAACTACAAGACTTTCCAGGACATTTTACATTTTGTCTAATTTTCCATGTGTTTTCCAGGACTCCAGGAAAATTTGTCATCGATTTTCCAGGTTTTCCAGGACGAGTGGGAACCTTGACAACTCTACCTCTCATCCCACCCCTTTATTCTGGATATGAATTATTTAAATATGGAATATTGTGATGCGTTCATTCCCGGAAGAAAACTCAAGACTACAATGGAGGCGTTTGTGCTGAAAAAGGGGGTCACAGTTAACAGGTTAAATTTGACACTTTTTATCAGTGTTGCAGTTATTTCATTTACTACAAACTTCATGCCAAATTAAACTCATATTGTGTAGATCAACCTACTGAGGATGTCAACATTTTCTGCAGGTCCATTCACTGACCATTTGTTGAATAAGAACAAAAGCCCGACTTCATTTTCAAGCGCTATTTTGTATCCTATTCATGCAAACCGGCATTAAATCAACTCTGCTCAGAGAACATATGATCCCTCACTACATAGAGTTAAAATAACACTGAAGCACAGTTAAAGTTAATGAGATAATCTTGAGGGATTTAATGTCTTTTATCTTCAGTTGAGTTCATCTTAAGCTGTGGCTGGAAGTCAGTTGTAGTTCTTGTGTTTCTCTTCAGTGATTCTGCTTGTTAACAGCAGGCGTTCATCACTAATGCTCAATCATCACTAATTATCTCATTAACTTTAACTGTGCTTCAGTGTTATTTTACCACTATATAGAGGCGGACCAGATGTACTCTGAGCAGAGCTGATTTAACTCTGGGGATTTTGCTGTGAAGATGACTGTTGGGTAATAACGTGGTTTTATCTCCTTCACAAGATAACAGCATTACCAAGCTGCCATACGCAACTTTTGTCCAGGAGAAAAAAAATTAATGAAACATTTTTCTTCTCGAATCGGCAAACATTCAGAGATAATGAATTGCACACACACTCACAGTAAAGCATTCACAGTCATTATATGATAAGAATTTAATTAAAATCTTTATTTCATTACATGTGTTACATTCAATATCCAATGTTTCTTTTGGACACGTATATGATGATGGCATAAATACAAACAAGCGTTCATCCGTTGTGCCGTCCCTAATCAATAGTATAAGATGAGTGAGCAGAACTTCACACCCGCATATTTACATAGAAAGTCAAACTTTATACAAAGTCCATGCCGTCAATATTTACACACGGAAAAAGAGACGCCGTCGAGCAACCATCCTGTGCGCTGGATGTGGGTCATTACAGTTTGTTCTTACAAAAAGAAACGTGTTAATAAGGAGCTTCTGAGCACAAAAACGGGACGTGTAATTCTCTTCCAGAATTGTTATCATGAATAACCGGAGATCAAAACTGGCGTTGTGTTTGGGTGACGCCTCATTATTCTATGACACGAGAGGTGATCACCGTATATAAAGGCATTTTCATAATGAAAACAGAAAAAAATAAATACAAGCCAACCTGAATGAGGATGGAAACGGGAATATTTTGTATCTAAAAGTGCTTTCTAGAATTGCTAAAGTGAACAAATTCAGCTTGATTTGAAGATAAAAACGCTGAATAAATGAAACCTGGTATGGAAAGGTGGGGGAAAATATGTGAAAAACATTAAGTAAAAGAAAGAAATAAATAAATGATAAGCCCTTATAATGTCTTTCGACTGAAATGCATTATGGGTCAAAGTAAAGTCGCATCAATAGCCAATAAGGATCTGTCCACTGAAAATCACTACGTACTTCGTAGTTACTTTTGACAATTTACGGCATCAAAATGTCAAGCCCCCCGTGGTCCTCGGACACATGACCGAATATGTGTTTCTCAGTCAATCCTATTAAAGCGCCACTGAATGATAATAAAAAAAAATGCAACTTTTTATCTCAGTTTATATATCGCAGCTTTTTTCTCAGGATTGTGAGATATAAATTTGTAATTGTGAGAAAAAAAGTCAGCTGACAATTTTGACTTTTTCCTTGTAATTGAGTTATAAAGTCTGAATTGTATCATATAAATTCACAATTGCAAGAAAAAGTCATAATTGTCAGCTGACTTTTTTAATATATTGCAATTCTGACTTTTTTCTTGCAATTGTGAGTTTATGTCTCAGGATATAAACTTGTAATTGCGAGAAAAACGTCTGAATTGCCGAAGTCAGCTGACAATTTTGACTTTTTCCTTGTAATTATGAGTTATAAAATCCAAATTGTAAGATATAAACTCGCAATTGCAAGAAAAAAAGTCAGCTGACTTCTTATATAAAACAATTTTGACTTTGTTTAATGCATTTGTTAGTTTATATCTTACAATTCTGACTTTTTCTCACAATTGCGAGTTTATATCTTGCAGTTTTTCTCAGGATTGTGAGATAAAAATGGAATTAAGAGAAAAATAGTCAGAATTGTGTTATATAAAAAGTCAGCTGACAATTTTGACTTTTTCCTTGTAATCTGAGTTATAAAGTCCAAATTGTAACATATAAACTCGCAATTGCAAGAAAACGTCAGAATTGTCAACTGACATGTTTAACATATCTTGCAATTCTGACTTTTTTCTCAGAATTGTGAGATATATAATTGTAACTGCGATAAAAAAAATCGTAATTACGAAAAAAAGTCAATTGCACGCTGACTTTTTTATATCTCAAGATTCTGACTTCTTTCTCTCAATTGTGAGATTTAACTCGCAATCACGAGTTTATAAGTCATAATTGTGAGATAAAAAGTTGCAATTACATTTTTATTTTTTATTCTGTGGCGGAAACAAGCTTCCATACATTCCCCATCGTCTGCAGACAAAATTCTCGGAAAGAAAGCAAGCAGTGCTGAAGAATGATCTGAAGATGAAGACGACGTGTGCAGGAAGGAAGCTACTGGCATCACATCATTGGTTGCTGGAGATTAGTGTTCATTTCAATAGTGCTTCTACAGGAAACGGCTTCACATGAGGACGTTCTTACTGTGGCAGTCCTTCAAATAATAAACATGATCAAATAAAACGTCACTCATTGTGAAGTACAGTAACGGGGTGAATCTCATGAGAGTCAAATTTCACTCCAAAAATAAATTATATTTTGTTTGAAGAAAAATAAAGCCTGTTTTTAGGAGTTAAGATTGTTTTTTTACATTTGATATTAAATGACACAATGCAAAAAACTCATTACTGTAATGTGCAAAGAATAATGATTTATTATTTACATTTCAAAGTATTTATAAATCATGGTGGCATTTGTTGTACTGCTTTTTAATTATGCCAATTTAAATGAAATAAAATAATTGCACTACAGTGTTTTTATGGTATTAGTGTAATGAGAATCACATTTGAGAATAATGAAAATTATTCTATTTAAATGATTATTTTTTAAATTCATTCTAAATGTCCCAAAAATCATAATAAAAATATAATTAACAAAAAAAACCCCTAAAAACAGGCTTATTTTCTTTATGCAAAATATAGGAATATATATTTTGCACGAATATAATTTATTTTGGGGTGAAATGTAACATTGACAGCTTATGTGAGATTCACAGGAGAAATACAGGCTCCGTTTTAAGATTCGAAACAATAATCATCCTGTCAGGTGGGCACTGATCGTGAGGAGGTTAAGTTGAGCAAGTATTTGGCCAATCAACGTTAAAAACGTAATTCACCCAAAACCACCAACTCGAGTGCAGATTAATTCCACCTTCGTTTGCGTTCGTCTGCGTGTTTGTTTATGGGTTGAGGCTCGTCTCACCGACCTCCATGAACAGCGAGGTGTAAAACTCAGGCTCTAGCTGTTTGTTACGATAGCGGTTCACGATTTCTGCGATTTTCTGTTTCCGCCGCACGTGTGGCGGGCTGTAAGAGTCACTTTCGAGACGTTTCCTCCGACATGCGTTTATAACAGTCTGTCGCACCAGGAATCCTGGAGAGGGCGAGAGAATGACAAATTCATGATTCCAGACTTCACTTTTCACCCATGGGACACAGACACACAGACACAAACACATACCCAGTGATCTCCTGCTAACCACCATGTTGTCCACTAGAGGAATGACCATGTTGAATTTGCCCATAGCACCATGTAGTTTGATCCGGAACAGACCGGTCTTAAGCGGATGGATGAAAACTATGGGAACGTCCTTCTCTGAGGAGCTGGACCTGAGAGAGAACACATGTGAGGGCGAATGAGATCATGTCAGGGACGGAAATCAATCTTACGAACTGTTTATTACCTGGAAGCACTGCTATTGACGGCCGTCTCCACCCCGGTGCTTGTCTCCACCAGTAACTCCGACACAGGAAAGTTTTCTGCGAGAAAAAGGACAACACTGAAAAAATTTGGTGTAGGTTTACTTTGAAACAATTTTCACTCAGTAAATTTCACAAGTAATTACAAAGAAACACTAATAATCACTGTTTTACATATATACATCATTTATAGGTTTATTTTTCACTGTTGCTGTAAATGAAAATCAAGGAATTTCAATGAATATGGAGGTGTGGTAAACATTTGGAAAACATTTTACCTATGTCATCATATCGCTCAACCCACACGACCAACACTTTGGTATCCGGTCCCAATGGCGGTATCGTCCTGCCGGGCGGCAACTTCTTGCTTTTCACTGTAGGGGACTGACCGTAAGAAATAAACATTAAACACTACCGCTCAAAAGTTTGGAATAATTACGATTTTTTTTTGTGTTTGAAAGAAGTCTCTTATGCTCACCAAGGCTGCATTTATTTGATCTAAAATACAGTAAAAACAGTAATATTGTGAAATATTGTTACCAATTAAAATATCTGTTTTTTATGAAAATATGTAGTACTATGTAATTTATTCCTGTGATCAAATCTGAATTTTCAGCATCATAAGCGGTCTTTTGTGGCGTGAGCGTGACATGAGCGTCTATACTACGAAAGCAATCCGAATGCGTTTTCGACTATCTCTGGAAGCGGTCAAAAGTGAAAAACCTCAAAATGTTTTACACCAGTTGTATTTAGCGTCGTCCACTTGTGATCTGATCGACCAAAATGCATCTTAATACCAGGAGTAAACAAGGCCACAGAGATGAATGGGTGAGACTACTACGGAAGAGGATTAGGGCCAAGCAATAATAAAAAAAATAAAACCATCTCGAGATTAAAGTTGTTAAATTTAAAAAGTCGAGATAAAATGTTGAGAATAAACTAATTAAATTAAGAGAAAAAAAACTTGTTAAATTTCGAGAAAAAAGTCAAGATAAAATGTTGAGAATAAACTCATTAATTATGAGAAAAAAAGTCGTTAAATTACGAGAACAAATTCGTTAAATTATGAGAAAAATGTTACATTTCGAGAAAAAAAGTCGAGATAAAATGTTGAGAATAAACTCATTAATTATAAGAAAAAAGTCGTAAAATTACAAGAACAAATTCGTTAAATTATGAGAAAAATTTTACATTTCGAGAAAAAAAGTCGAGATAAAATGTTGAGAATAAACTCATTAATTATAAGAAAAAGTCGTTAAATTACGAGAACAAATTCGTTAAATTACGAGAAAAATGTTAAATTACGAGAAAAAAGTCGAAATAAAATGTTGAGAATAAACTCAATTATAAGAAAAAAGTCGTTAAATTACGAGAACAAATTCGTTAAATTACAAATTTGCTCTCATAATCTAACGACTTTTTTTCTCGTTATTTAATGACTTTATTCTCAACATTTTATCTCAACTTTTTTCTCGAAATTTAACAAGTTTTTTACTCGTAATTTAACAACTTTATTCTCAACATTTTATTTCGACTTTTTTCTCGAAATTTAACAACTTTAATTTCTAGATGGTTTTATTTTTTATTATTGCTTGGCCCTAATCCTCTTCCGTAGATTACACAGTTTGTTCACTTTTACATAATTTTTCAAAAAAGAAAAATCAGCTACAATGAAGAATACACACAGAAATGGAGGAGTGACACCTTAACATCTCCGATGGAGAACAAATGAAAACACACACACTCGTAACACACAACAGCATGTTCAGGTTTGACTGCACTGCAAAAAATGCTTTTCTTACTTAGATTTTTTTCTCGTTTCCAGTCCAAATATCTAAAAATTCTTAAATCAAGAAGCATTTTCTAGACAAGTAAAAATTATTGCCTTGTTTTCAGAAAAAATAAATCAAAATTTAGTGAGTTTTTGCTTAAAACAAGCAAAATAATCTTGTTTTCAGGTTGAAATAACATTATTTTGCTCGTTTTAAAACAACTCACTTAATTTTACAGTGTGTAATATTGTGACAATTGCAAAACAAACAAAAAAAGATATAGTACAAAAAATTCCTAAACTTTGAAAAAGAGTCATTTTATTGTTATAATAATGATTTTATAATGTCTAAACAAATCTAAAAGAAAAGCCATTGAGTAATCCTCTGCAGCCATCTAGTGGCTGTAGTTAAAAATTCATGTTATTTTAATTTTAAAAGTGTTTGTTTTCCAGTAGATGGCAAACCAACAATCATCATGAATGAAATTGAGAAATTTTATATAAAATGTATATATTTCAATTATTACAAATTGAGGCAAATAAATAATAATAATAATAAAAAAACATTAATCGCCCAAAACTGCACAACTTTACAGTAAAATATTAATAAAGTGAGCGATATTACATTAAAAAAAAAAGTTACATTATGTTACAAAATCACATTTTACTCTGATTATGTAAAGTAGTTGGACAGAAAAAGGAATATTGTTGCTATATGTGCATAATAACATGCAAGCAACATAGCACAACACAAGTGATAAATTAGCCTATTTTATTATATGCATATTACTATAAGAGATGAGTGACAGCTGCATACATGCCTTTATCTTTTCCCTAAATTGGGCTCCTGGTGGCTTAGAACTTTTTTCTTACCATAATTTCAATTTGTGTTGATTTTCTTCTCCCACCCCCTTTCTCGCACTTTTGAGTGAGAGTGAATGAGAAAACAAGATGGATGAAGTTCGCCACCCCTGTCTCGTGTGTTTTATTGCTCGATAACTCCTGACAGACACCACAGACTGGCCAGCTGAAACCGTTTAACCAGTAAGTGCCTCATTACTGAAGTGATTTAAAGGCTCAGAGGTCTGAGAATGAGATGAGAAGTTACCCGTTGCGCGGGTCCCATGTTGTCGGAGTGGTTGGGGAAGAGCTCCAGCGTGAGGTTGGGCTGTTTCAGTAAACTGGGTAACAGCTCCATCTGAGAGTCCGAGTCTGCCGTGGGGAAGCTGTGCTCGGATGACTCCGCTGCATTAGAAGAGAAATGAACATTTGTCATATTAAATAAATCAATATTAATTCATTAAACGGGTTAAACGCATTAGACTAATGGAGAAATCAATACGGCATTCAGAGTCCTCAGCAGCATGTGACAGAAAAGACACTTTTTGCACAGCCGCAAACATAATCAAACCTGAAAGTGCTTGAATACAGCAATAAATCACAGAACAGCGTAGTGTAGAAACAGAGAAGTTTACCGGATGAGTCGCTGAGAGACGGTACGACAAACGCGATTTCCGTCAGAGCGTCTGCGTAGTAAAGCACCCGCTTCTCTCCGTTAAACACACCACCGCCGGTGTCGCCCAGCGTCACTGAATCATCTGCACAAACACAAACACCTCATCAGCTGCTACATTATTCCACATTATGAGCAACACAATCATTTAACGTTTTATCTTTATAGTCCGATCATGAAAAGATTGTTTTCAGATAATCATGTTGACTTGTTACATTGGTTGATTACATTTATAAAGATAGGAAATGTGTGTGTGTACCTGGTGTTTCAGCACCGTTGGATGTGTTGATGGTCCAGCTGGTGAACACACTGCCCGTCCATCCCGGATGCTGCCCGACCTCCACCGGCCATCCCAGAGACAACAGCAGCTCCAGGAAGTGTGGTTGCACGTTTGCTGATGACTCCACGTTCCTCAAGATCTACACACACAAGCTCATTAATATTCTGTTAGTTGTACTGATTTATGCACATTTGTATATGCAGCAGTTTCACAGCAGGGCACTTCACCTCTTGACTGCTCTTCTGTCCAGCTTTCATGTAGAAGATAAAGACGGTGTCACACGGTCGGGACGGTAACAGGTCCAGGTATCCGATGTCATCGAAAAAGCCCGACACAGATGAGTCCAGAGCGATGAGGTGAGGAGGCAGTCGACTGTTTCCAGGCTCCTGAGAAAACACGCACATGCAATGTTTTTTTCCCTGTCATAAATTTTCTAAATTTTTACTGAGAAGATTCTGGCTTTTTTTGAGCAGATTCATAAATTAGAGCAGTCCAGCTACTTGAAAATTAACTACAGAATTAATTGAGTGTGAATGACAATGTATAAAATAATGTATAATGTAATTTTTCTTTTGTATTTTAAGAGTAGCTAAGGAAGGGGAAAATTAAAAAAAAAAAAAAAAAAAAAAAAAAGGCAGTAAAATGAATAAATATTTTAATGAAATAAAATATTTTAACTCACAAATGCTGTCTGATATTGTGATTTTGCTTAAATATTTTTTATAACACATTTTAATACTTAAATTAGCATGTTAGTGTGCAAAATGTGTTATTTTAGTATCACTGAGATACTATTATAGTTTGTATTAATATTTTGAATTACTTTTAATTTTTTTGTAATTTGACATTTTTATTAGTTTTTTATTTTTTTTGTCTATATAGTTTGTTATTCATTTTTATTTCAGTTTTTGTATTAGTTGAAAATCAGAAATGTTGCCTTTTAAAAATATATAGTTTTTTCATTTTAGTTTACATTTATTTTATTTCAAGTAACTATTTTTTAAAAAAAATGCATTTAGTTTTAGTTAACTATGTAGATTAATGACTTTCTGATATTGTGATTTTGCTTAAATATTTTTTATAATACATTTTAATAATTAAATTAACATATTATTGTGCAAAATATGTGTTATTTTAGTATCACTGAGATACTATTATAGTTTTTATTAATATTTTGAATTACTTTTAATTTTTAGAATTTCTGTTTGTCTAATTTTAGTTTTTCGTAATTTGTAATTTTTATTACAAATTACAAAAAAACTTTTTTATAGTAAAAACTAATTACAAAATTCTATTTTTACAAAATTTTATTTTTTTATTTTTTTTGTCTATAGTTTATTAATTTTTATTTCAGTTTTTGCATTAGTTATTTTAGTAGTTCAAGTTGAAATTGATAAATGTTGCATTTACATAAAATATATATATATATATATATATATATTTTTCATTTTAGTTTACATTTATTTTATTTCAAGTAACAAATTTTTTAAAAAATGCATTTAGTTTTAGTTAACTATGTACATTCGTGACTTTCTAAAACATCCAGGTTATAAAATGTTCAAACAAATTCGTTATTTAAAAATCACTGGATTACATAAAAAGAAACAACAAGACAAGTTGTAAAAAACACAGGAAGTAACTCTGGCAAATATACACACAAGTCACATGATCCGCACACATGTAGAAGTCACATGACTACCAAGTTGTCCACATAGCATGCTTGCCAGACCCACAGTAAGCGGTGAGGAATACCATCAGCTCTGGCAAGCATGCATCAAGTCATTTCCTGTGTTTTTACAACAGAAGATGGTGTTTGGATGAACACCGAAACGTCTCGTCGTTTCTTTTTTCTTCTAAATAAAGAGTTTGTTTGAACTACACAAACTCCGTTCTCATACCTTGAGCGCCTCTAGTGACAGGAAGCCGAAGTGCGAGAGGAAGAGGCGTGCGGTCTGAAACTCTTGAGCAGGAGGTGGAGGTTTACAGTCTGTCAGTGGGTCTGGGAAGGGTTTATTCCTCCATAAGTCCTCCGTGTAGTGCTCCAGTTTCGTCTCATAATCTATCTGCTTCCCCATCACGGCTCGCAGCTTATCGTGCTGCTGCTCCAACTGAAACACACACACAGTGAAGATGAATATAGCATGTACTTTGATAACACACACATAATATTACAAATTGCATGTCTAGCAGCGAGGTTTCCACATATAATGTAAAGTGTGTGATGTTGAAGGTAACAGAATGTTCTGAGGCTTTTATACCTCCTTATCCACAATGTCATGGAGATCCGGGATGCTCAGGTCGGCTTTCACAAACGGAATCTTATCCACTTCTTCTGGGAACGGTCTGTGCTTGACGTTAAACCGAATCCCTACGTCATTTTTGGGAGTGGGTCGGCTTTCAGGAACAAACACTTGCTGTAGGAGAGACGGATATAAAGAGACAGTATAAGCTCATAATCATTCCCAAATACAGAATCTGAGAAGCCACATTCGCAAGAAGGACATCATGCATTAGTGCCTGTCCTGTTTTATCAGTGACGCTGGTTCAGCAAGTAATTTTTCCATTAATTTAATAAATCAAAAAAGCATTATAATGGGTGAATCACAACATTAGAAACTTATTTGAAGCAAAGACTGTGAATTTAATGGCTTTTATAAGGAAAAGAACTACAATCCCATGAAGCATTGTGAACAACAATCAAATTAAAAACAATGTAGACAATAAAGACACACATATTTAAATATTTTGAGAGCAGAGGGAGACATTTGCAGTGTTTCATGGGAGTGGGCGGAGCTAAAGAGCTCTTTTGGTGTATTTTGCTTGTCGCAACTCTCTGATTGGTGGAATTTTCTGTTTAGCATCATGGGTAATATAGTTTTCCACAATAAAATCACTTGTTAAACACAATCAGTTTAAAAATAAGTGGCTGACAGCTTCCACAGAAGCAAATATCATCAATTAACAACCTCAGAACTTAAATTTTATAAGTTATTAATAAAAATTAAATTTCCCTATGGAGAAAATGAATAAAAGTTTTTACTTCTGGAACCCGACTATTACAAACAATGGAGAAATATAAAACTATCAATTTAAAGTGGTCGATTATATCTATTAAAAACTATAAATTAATTGCAAAATATGCACAAAGAGTATTTTGACATCTTGATTACGTCCTTTGCATTGCTTCATGGGAGTGGGCATTCCCTGCAAGCTCTTTTGCCATGATTTTTCAGTACAGCATCATGGGTAATGTAGTTTTTACCACATATTCAACATGATTATTTTTTAAGTACAGTACAGTCCAAAAGTTTGGAACCACTAAGATTTTTAATGTTTTTAAAAGAAGTTTCGTCTGCTCACCAAGGCTACATTTATTTAATTAAAAATACAGTAAAATCAGTAATATTGTGAAATATTATTACAATTTAAAATAACTGTGTACTATTTAAATATATTTGACAAAGTAATTTATTCCTGTGATCAAAGCTGAATTTTCAGCATCGTTACTCCAGTCTTCAGTGTCACATGATCCTTCAGAAATCATTCTAATATGCTGATTTGCTGCTCAATAAACATTTATGATTATTTTCAATGTTGAAAACAGTTGTGTACTTTTTTTTTTCAGGATTCCTTGATGAATAGAAAGTTCAAAAGAACAGCATTTATCTGAAATACAAAGCTTCTGTAGCATTATACACTACCGTTCAAAAGTTTGGGGTCAGTAAGAATTTTATTTTTATTTTTTTGAAAAGAAATGAAAGAAATGAATACTTTTATTCAGCAAGGATGCATTAAATCAATCAAAAGTGGCAGTAAAGACATTTATAATGTTACAAAAGATTAGATTTCAGATAAACACTGTTCTTTTGAACTTTCTATTCATCAAATAATCCTGAAAAAAAAATATTGTACACAAATATTTTGTACAATTGTACACATTAAATGTTTCTTGAGCAGCAGATCATCATATTAGAATGATTTCTGAAGGATCATGTGACACTGAAGACTGGAGTAATGATGCTGAAAATTCAGCTTTGCATCACAGGAATAAATTACTTTGTCAAATATATTTAAATAGTACACAGTTATTTTAAATTGTAATAATATTTCACAATATTACTGTTTTTACTGTATTTTTAATTAAATAAATGTAGCCTTGGTGAGGAGACGAAACTTCTTTTAAAAACATTAAAAATCTTAGTGGTTCCAAACTTTTGGACTGTACTGTAAGTTGAAATAATGCTGATAAATTAATTAAACAAATGCATATACCATTGATTTAACAACCTCGTCTTTAAAGGTTTATAAGTTATCATTAAAAAATACTTCCGACTGTTGCACTCTATTGCTTCAATCTGGCTACTGAAAGCACATCTGTTCTGATTGGTGGTTGATGTTGCATCTTACCTTTTGATTGGCTCTTGCCCCTCGAGGCTGATGGAAGAGCTGCATCGTCCACGCGTGTCGACCGGACATGCCTCTGATTAACATGGTGACTGATGGACAGGGGTCTGCTGACACGTGCGCAAACATATTAACAGGAAATCAGAGCTGTAATGTACTGGAGGAATGAAATGTGACAGGTGTTTTCCTCACTCTGTTCGTTTCCCAGCGGCTGCTCCAGCATGGCGATAATGACGGAGTTATCCAGGACGAAGTATCTGAAGTTACTGTGAGACGTGGAGGTGAGTCGGGAATATTTGATCAGCGTGTCCTCGTTCAGCAGACTGCAGGGCGAGGCGGGGCCGCTGGGAGACGGGAACGCACCCAACACCTGCATTATACTGGAACACAAAGCAGCACAAATCAAGAGAGGCGTACGTATCGTGAGAGAAAATTCAAATCAGTGATCGTTTATGAAAGACGCTCACCATGATAACGTGGCCTCTGCAGCGTCTTTGACCCTCATAGACGCCGGGTTGTGCTCTTTGTCTCCTTTGTACTTCACTTCCTGTTCGCCGGTTTTGGACTTACTGCCCGAGATGCCGAGTTCGACAATTTCCAACACCTCGATCAGGCAATCCTTAGACACAACCGAAGAGAATACAAGACTGACCTCATAAAGCTTTGTTTTGGCTTCAGTGATCAAGTTTCAGCATTTATGACCTCTAAACAGTTGAGGTTCGACTGGCCGTACCTTCTCATTGAGCATGTCGGGGTGTTCGGTGAGCCAGACACACAGGCAGTGGAAGGCAGCTACGATCATGGAGTGCAGGTCTCTGGAGTGGAGCGGAGCGGGACGGCTGCACTGATACACGATGTAACTGCACACAGAGCTGACCGCGCGCTTACGATCAGACGACTCCACGCTCACCTTCACCTGTCCGGAAGACAAACATGCATTTTACTCATTTTGTACAAAAACGGTTCAAAAGTTTTTGAAAGAAGTCGCTTCTTCTCACCAAAAATGCATTTATTTGATCAAAAATGCAGTAAAACAGTAATATCGTGAATAAATATTGTGGAATATTGTGGAAATAAAGCTGAATTCAGTCTTCAGTGTCACATGATCCTTCAGAAATCATCCTAATATGCTGCATTTAATTGATCAAAAATACAGTAAAAATTGTGAAATATTATTACAATGTAAAACAGCTGTTTTCTATGTGAATATATAGTAAAGTGTAATTTATTCCTGTGATCAAAGCTAAATTTTCAGCATCATTACTCCAGTCTTCAGTGTCACATGATCCTTCAGAAATCATTCTAATATGCTGCATTTAATTTATCAAAAATACAGTAAAAATTGTGAAATATTATTACAATGTAAAACAGCTGTTTTCTATGTGAATATATAGTAAAGTATAATTTATTCCTGTGATCAAAACTGAATTTTCAGCATCATTACTCCAGTCTTCAGTGTCACATGATCCTTCAGAAATCCTTCTAATATGCTGCATTTAATTTATCAAAAATACAGTAAAAATTGTGAAATATTATTACAATGTAAAACAGCTGTTTTCTATGTGAATATATAGTAAAGTATAATTTATTCCTGTGATCAAAACTGAATTTTCAGCATCATTACTCCAGTCTTCAGTGTCACATGATCCTTCAGAAATCCTTCTAATATGCTGCATTTAATTTATCAAAAATACAGTAAAAATTGTGAAATATTATTACAATGTAAAACAGCTGTTTTCTATGTGAATATATAGTAAAGTATAATTTATTCCTGTGATCAAACCTGCATTTTCAACATCATTACTCCAGTCTTCAGTGTCACATGATCCTTCAGAAATCATCCTAATATGCTGCATTTAATTTATCAAAAATACAGTAAAAATTGTGAAATATTATTACAATGTAAAACAGCTGTTTTCTATGTGAATATATAGTAAACTGTAATTTATTCCTGTGAGCAAACCTGCATTTTTCAGCATCATTACTCCAGTCTTCAGTGTCACATGATCCTTCAGAAATCATTCTGATATGATGATTTGATACTCAGTTATTATCAATGTTGAAAACAGCTGTGCTGCTTTATTATTTTTGTGGAAACTGTGATAAATTTTATTTTTCAGGATTCTTTGACAAATAGAACAGCATTTATTTGAAATAGATTATTTTTTGACATTATAAATGTCTTTACTGTCATTTTTGACTAATTTAATGCATCCTTGCTGAATAAAGGTATTACTATATTTATTTAGAGTCATTTGTACCTCAAACTTTTGAATGGTAGTGTATCACAGTTTACAATATATATTATATTAAATTAAATCTTACAAACCCCAAACCTTTGAATTGTAATGCATGATGGTTTCCACAAAAATCTAAAGCAGCACAACTTTTTTCAACATTGATAATAACTAGAAATGTTTCTTGAGCAGCAAATCATCATATCAGAATGATTTCTGAAGGATCATGTGACACTGAAGACTGGAGTAATGATGCTGAAAATTCAGCTTTGATCACAGGAATAAATTACACTTTACTATATATTCACATAGAAAACAGCTGTTTTAAAATGTAATAATATTTTTACTGTATTTTTGATCAAATGGAGTGTTGGTGAGCAGAAGAGACTTCTTGAAAAACATTAAATATCATAATTATTCCAAACTATATAAAAAAAGACCCTCTGGCTATAACCATTTTCTATATAAATGTGCAGATGAATCTGTCAGCGTACCTTGGCGAGGCCGGCCAGCAGCTCGAGGGCGGCCAGTGAGATGCTCATGTCGAGTCTCCACTGGGAGTTCAGTCTCTGGGTGAGCAGGTGGATGCTTCGGATCAGCAGCCCGGCCGCCGTGTCTGTGTGGAGAGCTGGGATATAACACACAGCACGCCACAGACAGCGGGTTAGTAACACACACACGCACAATGCAAGCCAGGCACAGAGACATGTGACGGCAATGATAAACCATACACATGAACACAGACAAGCACAAGAACAAGTTACAGACAATGATGACCGTCTAGTCCAGCAAAATCATAACAACAAGCCGCGTTAGGCTTCATTTGACATCGTGCTTTGAAAATAAATAAAAAAGCATTCATTATACACAACAAAACTGGTTAAAGACGTTCGACAGCTTTGGGTTTAAAGAAATGTTTGACGGACACCATGCAACTTCTACAAACATGCACGTCACATTCCTGGGATGCACCTTATGAATGCTTTAAAGGGGTCCCGTTATGCTTTTTTACATTTTTAACTTTCTTTAGTGTGTAATGTTGCTGTTTGAGCATTAAAAAGCTCTACAAAGTCCCTCCAGCAGGAATTATTCTCTATATTAGTGTCACTGTTTCTGAACTCCCTGAAACGAGTTGTGTTGAAACTGGCGGTTATGGTAAGGGGCGGGACATTTTCCAAACACGCCCGAAGCACTTGACCAATAACAACACACTGCTCCAGCTGACCAATCAGAGCGCGTTGCGCTTTTCAGAAGGAGGGGCTTCGTAGAGACAGGAATGTTATTGACAGACTGGGAGGAGAGGAGCTGCAACAATGGAGAATATGAGGAAAATAATGTGTTTTGGAAACATTTAAGCATGAAAACCTGTTCTAGTAGAGGGCAAAAACAACAAAGACTTTGACCTAAAAGGTCCCTTTTAAAAAAAAAAGAAAAAAAAAGGGGGTTGGATTAGATTTATGATACGTTTGTGGTGCTTTTATGATGTTACTGTACTGTATGCTTTGACCGAATGGAAAAGAGCAGTGTGAATCCACAGAAAACCATGTTGTGGGATGGCACAAATAAAATCAGCTAACCCACACTCTGGCTGGTATGGGAAATGTGAGTGTGAATATAATAAACGAGATCATTTATAGGATATGAGACTCATTCTGGGATTTTTGCTGATTAATAGTTACACTTATGCATTCAGCAGATGGTAAATGCATGAGAGGAATGAAAGCAATTGGTCAAAATCAAACAGTCGAAAGCTCAAACGCCTCTAATGCAGCTCAGATGCGGCAGTCGGTTCTGCATAGTGTCCCTTACCGTAGTCCCTCAGCAGGGCCTGGGCGGGACGTTCGCTGTCTGGAGTTGTGGCCTCGGAGCTGCCTGCGCTAGCGTTGCTGATGCCACTGTTATTGCGGCTGTGGCTCTTAGCCAGAGAATGGCTTCCATCCACACTGCCCTACAAAACATTCAGCACTTCATCAATGCCATTTTTAACGGATTAGTTCACTTCAGAATTAAAATTTACTCACCCTCACGTCATCCAAGATGTTCATGTCTTTCTTTCTTCAGTCGAAAAAGAAATTAAGGTTTTTAAGGAAAACATTCCAGGATTTTTCTCCATATAGTGGACTTCACTGGGGTTCAACGGGTTGAAGGTCCAAATGTCAGTTTCAGTGCGGCTCTACATGATCCCAGACGAGGAATAAGAGTCTTATCTAGAGAAACCATCACTCACTTTCTAAAAATGAGTGAAGTCCACTATATGGAGAAAAATCCTAGAATGTTTTCCTCAAAATCATAATTTCTTTTCGATTACAGAAAGAAATAAACATCGAGGATGACATGGGGGTGAGTAAATTATCAGGAAATTGTAATTCTGAAGTGAACTAATCCTTTAACAGGTGAATTGTGGTTGCTATCATCTTGCAGACACTTCAAGCTCTCTTTTTGAACTCATAAATTACAAATAAAAATTATAACTCGTACCACTTCAGCTTGGGCACCAACAGACTCCAACAGAGCCGAATCCTGAACAATATTCAGCATCGCCGCTGTAAAAAGTCACAAAGTTATTATTGAGATTTCAGCAAAAATAATTCTTCTGAATGATAAATTTAATAGTGTTTTAAGGGAAGATGAGGTTTTAGAACAGACTTCATATTGCCAGTTTGCTTAATTTAAATTTTTCAAATTTATGAAATTAAACCGCAATGCTTGAGTTGATTGGCATGACGCAAAGTGGGCTGCGGTAAAATCACTACATGCTTCCTGATTGCTTTAATGACATTGTTTTTTTTTTTTAAATGAATAATAATACTAATATAGTTATTATTCTAATATAATAACATAAAATAGTATATAAATAGCTTGTTTTATAATATTTCACTTGACAAAACAGTAAATGGACATATTGAACAGGCAGCCGTACCTAGTATCATCTGTGTATTGATCGAGTCTGTCTCTGTTTGCAGGGCGCCAATCAAAATATTGACCAATCGCAGCTTCAGGGAGAGGAAGGTGACCGCCTTGTCATGGAGCGAGGTTTCATCATTGCTGAATTTCCCTTCCAACAGAACCTGCAAATGTAATTAGAAAATCACAGCCAATTAAATTTGTATTTTTTCTCAGAATATTAAGTTACAGAGATCCCAGGAAGATTACTACATAATAAACCCCTTTTTACCTCCGATTTGACGTTGCCAAAGTGGTGAGGAAGAGGAAGCATGGATAACAGGATATGGATGGAAGCTCTTCTCAGCTCAGTAGGGTTCACATATGACTTAAACTTGGACAACTCTCTGATGGAGAGAAAAAGTGGAAAAAATATAGAAGCTGATGTTATTGGATAGATCACTCACTATGCAAAAAACAAAACTTAAATACACCTAGAGTGCATGTTTTGTATCCGAAAACATCGCTCACCGATCCGGTAGGATGGTCTCCAGTGCAGATATGAAGTACGGAACCACAACATTGATCCCTTTGAGATCGGAGCAGAACAGAGCCGAAGAGTTCAGGATGATGCTGGCTAGAACCGGCCTACAAATGAAGTCTGATATCTGAAGACCCTGGATCAGGACCATGTAGAACCTGACAGAACCATCAGATACAGGACAGAAGTTAATTTAAGTTAATGCACCCCTTTTATGCTTTACAGATATTGATAATGAGCATGATAATGAGCATTTGGATTCCGACCAGTCACAACAGACTGGGTCGTCTGACCAATCAGAGCAGAGGAGGCTCTTGGAAAGGCGGGGTTTAGAGAGACCGAATCACTAATCGAACCGTTTCAGATACTGTGAGAAAATAGCTGATGCTGTAGTGTACATTATGAGAAAATTATAACCTTGTATGCATGTAAACTTATTGTAGGAGAGCTGAAACAAAATTAGGAGCCTTTAAAATAGGTGATTGCTAGCGATTACCTGGACAGGTACACTGGCAGTATCTCCTCTCCAGTCTTCTTACTGCAGAAGATCCTGCACAGCGTCCCACACGCTTCGGCTCGACCAGCCTCATAATTATCAGGAAATTCGTTGGCGTCAAACATGGGGTTGGACACCATGGTGTCCGTGGACATCTGAGACCCTTTACGTCTCAGTTCAACTCCAGCTTGAGTCGCCAGGGCTGAGAGACAGAGAGAGAGAGAAAGAGAGAGACGGACAGGGAGAGACACAAACGCAAACACTAAGTGACACTTTCACATGCGTACCGCAGGAAGCCATGACAGGGATTACCGACAAAGAGATCTTACAGGTGAAAAGTAAAAAATGTGACTCGTTTGCTCTAATCTGCGAAAATATTAAGATTTTAAACATTAACATGGTGATTTTCTTTAAAGCTGCTTTGAAACAATGTGTATTGTAAATATATTTGACTTAATTTCTGATCAAATAAATATCAATGCTGGATATTTTGTGGGATTTTTAAAAAATATATTAATGATAAACATATATATATAAATATATTATATTCACCTTAAGGTGTCAGTGTTGCATTGAAAAATGCACTGAACTTTATAAAGCACAGAGCATCAAACTACAGCACTGCACAAATACTGCCAAAAGCATGGCATTAAACTATTTCAACTATTCTAACTTTATCTTTTGATGCACTGCCAATAATTAGACAAATTGCATGATATATTATTATTATTACACGGGCAAAATATGTGGATGCATATAGATAACTTCACAATTTAAAAATGTTGGACATTGTCAACAATATAAACATTCTATTAATTATTAAAATGTTCCGTTTTCAAATATTTTACACTACCGGTCAAAAATTTGAAATGATGTTTTTTTTTTTTTATGTTTTTGAAAGAAAAACTATATATTAAACTATAAATATATATATTATCCTAACCAAAGCTGCATTTATTTGATCAAAAATACAGTAAAAATTGTGAAATATTATTATAATTTAAAATAACTGTTTTCTATGTGAATATATTGTAAAGTGTAATTTATTCCTGTGATCAAAGCTGAATTTTCAGCATTATTACTCCATTATTGATTCTTTAAAAATCATTCTAATATGCTGATTTATTTGATCAAAAATACAGTAAAAATTGTGAAATATTATTATACTTTTAAATAACTGTTTTCTATGTGAATATATTGTAAAATGTAATTTATTCCTGTGATCAAAGCTGAATTTTCAGCATTATTACTCCATTATTGATTCTTCAGAAATCATTCTAATATGCTGATTTATTTGATCAAAAATACAGTAAAAATTGTGAAATATTATTATACTTTTAAATAACTGTTTTCTATGTGAATATATTGTAAAATGTAATTTATTCCTGTGATCAAAGCTGAATTTTCAGCATTATTACTCCATTATTGATTCTTCAGAAATCATTCTAATATGCTGATTTATTTGATCAAAAATACAGTAAAAAATTGTGAAATATTATTATAATTTAAAATAACTGTTTTCTATGTGAATATATTGTGAAATGTAATTTATTCCTGTGATCAAAGCTGAATTTTCAGCATTATTACTAAAGTTATCATCAGTTACATTAAAAAAGTCATCATTATTACAAACTTGACCAGTAATGCATATGTTTAAATACTGAGTGAAAGGGATCCTGAGAAAGTCACTGTGTTTAAATGTTACTACATATTTATCATCATCTGTAGCTATAAATATTCAAATTATAGAAGATTTATCCTTTCACAAGAGTTTATTACATTTGTTTGACAGGCATAATTTCATTTGCAGTAGGAAGCGAGTGCTAATCTAATGGGACTTTTGCGACAGCAGCACGTTTATATCTATTTGAAGACACGGCCTTTTTCGGATCACGCAAAATCACATTGTAGTGCCATAATGTGCAATCGTGTTTGCGCTCTTGAGACAGAACAGAACACGCTCTTCTACATCTCCTGGTCAGTCTCCCTGTTATCAGAGCATGTCAGTTGGATTTCATGTCAGACAAACGTTGATTAAAGGCCAATTTTTATAGTCCAGCATCCTAAATTAAGACATTAAGGCACAATATGGCTGAAACAAATTGCACCAACAACCACAACATGCAGAAATATCCATACAAAACATAAGAACAAATGAAAACTGAAGGAAATGAATCAAAGGCTAACGTAAAACAAAAGCTGTCAAATAAATGCTGGGCAAAAACTCAAAATAACATTGGTTGGTGTGTTTCTTTGGAGAAGATCAGTTAGTAGAGGTCCTTCAGGAGATGGTATGGGTAGGAACTAGTTTTAATGATGGCGGGTAAGTTGAATCAAGGAGAAGGATCAAGCGCAACAAACATTCTCGGGTCTCGGCGGCCACGTGACGCTCGAAAACCATCGGCACTGTGGTCTCGGCCAGCGTCCCACCTTAGGATCCTGAATATTTGTTGCAGTTGAGCCAATGAGATTTGGGCAGCAGTCAAAACACTCCCCGGACCTTTAACTCAAGCAGTTTATGCGCAAGTCTCTTGCCCCAAGAAAACAAGTACTGCAACAATGAACGAGTGACAGTGTAACCAAAGGAAAAAAAAAAAAAACTGAAATGAACCAAATAACTGCAACTGGTAAAGCTTGTGTTCCTACTTACAAGATTTATAAGAAAGAAGAATTTGGAAAAATGTTGCTGCAAGATAACAGAGATAAAATGGAAACAAATCAAAGAACAGCAGTAGTAGAGTTCAGTAAACTATTGTTCTGTTTTTGTGGTTTTAACAGACACAAGGAGACCATTAAAAAGAGTTTCAATTACCCATCAATCATGCAAAAATGAAAACTGAACAAAAACAATGCAAGTAAAGAAAAGATGTACGCAATGCTATCAACAACTCACTACATAAAACACTAGATTAATCCCACATTCTCATCAAAATAAAAGCCCATTTGTTAGTAATTGATTCATACAATAGAACTTTTCAACTGACATCTGCTGCAATGGCTAAATAATCTAAACATACATGTAAAAATAGAGTCAATGGAGTCAATTAATCAGCTAATATTGGTCATGTCCAATTAACAGAAGTGTTTGCATCAGTTCTAAAATCTATCGAGAGATGCATGTTTTTCCATTTTCATTAATGCATTTGGCCGACGCTTTAATCCAAATTGATTTTAGGGTGTGTTCACACTTGTAGTTCAGTTCTCTTGGTTCTTTTGGTCCGGACCAAAAATGATAATTATACATTTAGTCCTGGTTTGCTTGGGGTCATTTTTAAACACCAAACCTAAAGACACAAAACCGGCTTTCATGATGTTTTTTTTTTTTGTATTTTATTTCGCTTTTTCGTTTTGCGGAATATCTGCATTGGTTTCTATGGCAATGACGTTGTGTTGGTAGGTATACGCCAAAAACAACAACAACCACCACAAAACATGTCTCAGTTATAGCCTATTGCTATTTTCTGCACGTCCGGCACATTGCAACAACACAGCCTTGTTTCTGCAGCGACTTTCAGAATGTTTTCTATAACAACGTCTGACGTTTACGTTTTACGTTGCGTGAGAAAGTCACATAAAGCACGCAAAATCCGATCAGAACAGAAATGGATTTCCAAAAATGCGATTTGAATAGGATTCCAAACCACATATGAATGTAACTTGAAATGGATTTGTAAAAATTTCATGTGATTTTTGGCCTAAATCTGATCGGATTTCAATCGGATATGCACAAAAATCGGATTTGGACAGTTTGAGCGAGGCTAAAATGTGCTCATTGTATGTGCGTACAGTACAGTCCAAAAGTTTGGAACCACTAAGATTTTTAATGTTTTTAAAAGAAGTTTCGTCTGCTCACCAAGGCTACATTTATTTAATTAAAAATACAGTAAAAAACAGTAATATTGTAAAATATTATTACAATTTAAAATAACTGTGTACTATTTAAATATATTTGACAAAGTTATTTATTCCTGTGATCAAAGCTGAATTTTCAGCATCATTACTCCAGTCTTCAGTGTCACATGATCCTTCAGAAATCATTCTAATATGATGATCTGCTGCTCAATAAACATTTATGATTATTTTCAATGTTGAAAACATTTGTGTACTTTTTTTTCAGGATTCCTTGATGAATAGAAAGTTCAAAAGAACAGCATTTATCTGAAATACAAAGCTTCTGTAGCATTATACACTACCGTTCAAAAGTTTGGGGTCAGTAAGAATTTTTATTTTTATTTTTTTGAAAAGAAATTAAAGAAATGAATACTTTTATTCAGCAAGGATGCATTAAATCAATCAAAAGTGGCAGTAAAGACATTTATAATGTTACAAAAGATTAGATTTCAGATAAACTGTTCTTTTGAACTTTCTATTCATCAAATAATCCTGAAAAAAAATATTGTACACAAATATTTTGTACAATTGTACACATTAAATGTTTCTTGAGCAGCAGATCAGCATATTAGAATGATTTCTGAAGGATCATGTGACACTGAAGACTGGAGTAATGATGCTGAAAATTCAGCTTTGATCACAGGAATAAATTACTTTGTGAAATATATTCAAATAGAAAACAGTTATTTTAAATTGTAATAATATTTCACAATATTACTGTTTTTACTGTATTTTTAATTAAATAAATGTAGCCTTGGTGAGCAGACGAAACTTCTTTTAAAAAGTGGTTCCAAACTTTTGTGGTTCCAAACTTTTGGACTGTACTGTACGTACATATGATGGTGTTTTTACCAGCTGAGAACTCACAAAGAGCTCAGAAAATGTGTAAAGGAGTCAAAACATTGGCATTCTAACATCACATCACGTTTTTTGCTCGTTTAGATGTCTTTGGTCCATGTTGCGTTTATATTTCAGTCGAACCGCACCAGAGTTCGTTTGGAACCAGTCCAGTTGTATCAGCCGTTTCTGTGTCCAAGCCTCCACTCGTTTCACTTGAGAATGCCATCTTGACAGTCGTTTATGAGTGCTATTTATTCATATTAAACATTTTAAAAAGTTAAACATTTAGTGCTCACAGCGTCACAGACATTAATATTTTAACGATTTATAAAAGATGAGTCACTGTCTAGCCATCTGGGATTGTGGTATGGAGATAAAGGTTATGATTATAATTTTTTGGTAGCATTAGACCACATCATGTGTGTATATTAGCACCATTTGTTGTTTTCTTGTGGTATGAGATAGAGCGTTTGGACCCGGAAACAGACTCAACAAGAGAATTGGTTCGAATGGCAGTGTTCACACTAATACAAATGAACCGCACTAAAGCCTGATTTATACAAGTTCTCTTGGGTGCGCATGATAAAAATGACGTCATTGCGGGTTTGGCGGAAGTACGTGTTGAATGTGTGCAAACTGATTTGGCATGGTTGTGTGCACAGCATTTTTTATAACTTTGTACTTATGCACGACTTCGACTGAGAGTGCATCTCATCTGTACCGGCACCCAGTTTGCGCGTCTAAATTAATTGTTTGATATTTACAAAATGAGTCTACAATAGCAGAAATAAGCCCTTTTATAATGAAAATAAAGGTCCATGTTTAATAAAAATGTTTATGAAATTAAATGAAAATGTTTAGTGAAATCAGATATTTAAGAGGTCGTTGTTTAAAGGTGCCGTAGAACGCCTTTTTAAAAGATGTAATATAAGTCTAAGGAGTTCCCTGAATGTGTCCGTGAAGTTTCAGCTCAAAATACCCCCTAGTTTTTTTTAATTCATTTTTTTAATTGCCTATTTTGGGGCATCATTAAATATGCGCCGATTCAGGCTGCGCGGCCCCTTTAAATCTCATGCTCCTCTCCCCCGGAGCTCACACTTGCTTTAACCAGCATAAACAAAGTTCACACAGCTAATATAACCCTCAAAATGGATCTTTACAAAGTGTTCGTCATGCAACATGTCTAATCGCGTAAGTATTGTATTTATTTGGATGTTTACATTTGATTCTGAATGAGTTTGATAGTGCTCTGTGGCTAAAGCTAACATTATACACTGTTGGAGAGATTTATAAAGAATGAAGTTGTGTTTATGAATTATACAGACTGCAAGTGTTTAATAATGAAAATAATGACAGTCTTGTCTCCGTGAATACAGTAAGAAACGATGGTACATTAGCAACATGCTAATGTTTAATTTAAGTGTGAACACACCCTTACATTGCATTAAGGAACACATTTTATCGGGTTCATGCAGACCTTGGCATAATGTCATGATCTACAGTTTGAGCTACAGAAATACAATTTGCTGTCATTTAATTGTATTTTAAATACAATTTGAGGTCTCTATGTGTGTACAGTTGGCGAACGACATCTTATTTATTTTTATTAGATGTTCACGTACAAACAATCATAAAATCCAGAACATCAAACATCAAAGATCTCAAAATGCTTGTTTAACAGCATCTACGCTAGTGAACCCTGAATGTGGTACAATCTTGCAGGTAGGAATATTTTGTAAAAGAAAAAATAAATAAAAACACCCTCAACAGGTAAAATAAGTAGAGAAATGAAAACAAAGGAAAACGGGTGACTGCAGTATTGATTATAACAGGTATTCTGGTCTTACCGGTCATGCTGCTGTCTCTGCTCAGACCGGAGTGGAGTTTACAGTGAACCAGCGCAGCGTCAAACAGCCACTGGCCAAACAGGTTCAGAACGCTGTTGACCTTTGGTCGGGTCGGAGCCGGTAGCGGTCGGGGCTCGGAGCTCGTCTGGTTTGGGCTGGAGAGAGGGGATGTGGAAGACGGCTGGTGCGACGTTTTGGTCTGGCCAGTCTGTGGAGCAGAGAGTAAATTGTTATTTTGAAACCTTTTAGAAGTCAACATGAAATGTGAAGCATTTGTGAGGATAATAAATAAGAAAAATGTAGGGCAGGACTTTAGTTATGTTAACAATTTTCTGTCGAGTGGTTTAAAAGACAATATTCAGCAAGAACAAAAATTGAACTGAATTGAGATATCTTCATACCGTTGAGGCTTTGCTGGTTGTCTTCGCAACAGCTGTGGGGCGGTGCCTGCGGTTGTGAGGGGGCGTGGTGTTGGTTGTCGTTGGGGGCGGCGGCATACTGAGCCTATTGACAGGTGTGGGCGGAGCACTGTCCGATCGGGGGCGGGATATACCTGTGAGACAAACGAAACGGGCAGAGAAGCAAGAAAACCAAAGAATTAAAACCTAAAGGCTCAGTATGCCACAGAAAAGAGGGATAAAAAATACAAGGACACTCGAGAGATCACGTCTGGACACATATTCAGCCATAAAGCACCTGCCAACATGCCCAATGTTTATTTAATCGCAGGACAATATTCATTTCAGCCCTAAAATATGAGAAAACGCAAAAAGTTGAGGTCTTTTGGGATGTTGAGACATCTGATGCTTCTTGGATTTGGCCATTTCAACGTCATCAGCAAGGCCAAACAATTCAGCTCTAAGACAAAACAATCACTAAACAATAATGCAAAGCTGTAGAATAGATATTTTGACTATTTTAAATCTATTTTGTGTGTAAAATGGAACATGTACAGTGGGTACGGAAAGTATTCAGACCCCTTTAAATTTTTCACTCTTTGTTATATTGCAGCCATTTGCTAAAATCATTTAAGTTCATTTTTTTCCCCTCATTAATGTACACACAGCACCCCATATTGACAGAAAAACACAGAATTGTTGACATTTTTGCAGATTTATTAAAAAAGAAAAACTGAAATATCACATGGTCCTAAGTATTCAGACCCTTTGCTGTGACACTCATATATTTAACTCAGGTGCTGTCCATTTCTTCTGATCATCCTTGAGATGGTTCTACACCTTCATTTGAGTCCAGCTGTGTTTGATTATACTGATTGGACTTGATTAGGAAAGCCACACACCTGTCTATATAAGACCTTACAGCTCACAGTGCATGTCAGAGCAAATGAGAATCATGAGGTCAAAGGAACTGCCTGAAGAGCTCAGAGACACAGTTGTGGCAAGGCACAGATCTGGCCAAGGTTACAAAAAAACTTCTGCTGCACTTAAGGTTCCTAAGAGCACAGTGGCCTCCATAATCCTTAAATGGAAGACGTTTGGGACGACCAGAACCCTTCCTAGAGCTGGCCGTCCGGCCAAACTGAGCTATCGGGGGAGAAGAGCCTTGGTGAGAGAGGTAAAGAAGAACCCAAAGATCACTGTGGCTGAGCTCCAGCGATGCAGTCGGGAGATGGGAGAAAGTTGTAGAAAGTCAACCATCACTTCAGCCCTCAGTTGGGGCTTTATGGCAGAGTGGCCCGAAGGAAGCCTCTCCTCAGTGCAAGACACATGAAAGCTCGCATGGAGTTTGCCAAGATGGTGAGAAATAAGATTCTCTGGTCTGATGAGACCAAGATAGAACATTTTGGCCTTAATTCTAAGTGGTATGTGTGGAGAAACCAGGCACTGCTCATCACCTGTCCAATACAGTCCCAACAGTGAAGCATGGTGGTGGCAGCATCATGCTGTGGGGGTGTTTTTCAGCTGCAGGGACAGGACGACTGGTTGCAATCGAGGGAAAGATGAATGCGGCCAAGTACAGGGATATCCTGGACGAAAACCTTCTCCAGAGTGCTCAGGATCTCAGACTGGGCCGAAGGTTTACCTTCCAACAAGACAATGACCCTAAGCACACAGCTAAAATAATGAAGGAGTGGCTTCACAACAACTCTGTGACTGTTCTTGAATGGCCCAGCCAGAGCCCTGACTTAAACCCAATTGAGCATCTCTGGAGAGACCTAAAAATGGCTGTCCACCAACATTTACCATCCAACCTGACAGAACTGGAGAGGATCTGCAAGGAGGAATGGCAGAGGATCCCCAAATCTAAATCCCCAAATGTTGCATCTTTCCCAAAAAGACTCATGGCTGTATTAGATCAAAAGGGTGCTTCTACTAAATACTGAGCAAAGGGTCTGAATATGTGATATTTCAGTTTTTCTTTTTTAATAAATCTGCAAAAGTGTCAACAATTCTGTGTTTTTCTGTCAATATGGGGTGCTGTGTGTACATTAACGAGGAAAAAAAATGAACTTAAATGATTTTAGCAAATGGCTGCAATATAACAAAGAGTGAAAAATTTAAGGGGGTCTGAATACTTTCCGTACCCACTGTATATCCATGTTGCTTCATGGTAAGTACTGATTGGGTCAGTAGTGCAAGATTCACCAACTTTAAAGGGATAGTTCATCCAAAAATTAAAATCATTTACTCGCCCTCATGTTGTTCTAAACCTGTATGAGTTTCTCTCTGATGGTTTGAATTGACATGATGCTGAGTAAATGATTATCATTGTTGGGTGAATTATTCCTTTAATCCACACACAATAATCTTGAATCCAAACACAGATGTCCCTCGCATTACGAGCCTTCATTTCACCAATTTCAAAGTTAGTTTGTGTAAAAGAAAGAACTATAATGGGCAATGATTTTGTACAATTTGATTTGTTCTTTGCAACTGATATTTGATGACAAGGTTAGAAACTAGGTTGCTTCTTAATTCTAATCCTTTTACAATTTTATTCCAGGACTTTTAGGGTGATAATGTTGTATGGTACACTCTAAAAATTGCTGGGTTGAAAATGGACAAACCCAGCGATTGGGCTAAATGTTTGCCCAACGTGCTGCAGTTTTATTTAACTCAACAATTGTTTAAAAATTACTGTATTGCTTGCTTTAAATAAACCAAAATATTGGAAATTAACTTTTTTAGAGTGTAAGTTCTTAAATACGACTCGTTTTCTGAGTTACGCTTATAACGCGAGAGAAACCTGTTCATAGCATTTCAAAGAGATGCAATGAAATGCAACCAGCTACACACTCCATTAAAGACATCAGATCATCACTGATGCGTTTCCACACAGCATCCCAACTCAGCAGCTGATTGGCTGAAAATGCTGGTAACCCCTGCATTCAAATCTGGTTATTTGCCTAAAACCTCTGTGGGGATACTGATTGGTTGGCGCAAGAAGCAGATGATCTCCTTGACATCTTATGTTCCAGAAGGCTCCAGACAGATTTAAACCAACAGGTCATTGATTGTCGCCTGTAAGAGGAAAGCTGATATTTCAGACCTATTTCATCATATATACCTCCACCTCTGCCACCTCACAGGAGACATTAAAGACCCCATATTAAAGAAACATGAAGTTGGAGCAGGACATCAAAGGCCTCGTCTGCTTTTTTCAAATATCCAATAGCTTTTAGCTTACAAATCCTTGCAAAATAGCAACTGGACTGATAGTTCAAATCCAATAAATTGGTTGAGAAAGGAAATCTGAAGAACAATAATTTGCAGATGATGTTCTTATTCATTATGTTCTCATTTAATTTACATTCTAAATATGCATATCTGTGGGGGTTTTTTTTTTTGGCATAATCAAGAATTTGGATGATCTTAAAGCTACAGACGGTCACTAAAAACCACAATGTTCTTATTTCATGGGGTCTTTAAAAGAAAGTACAAGATTTTATGCCATTTTTATGTCAAGTTGGTTTTGTTTCTCAACATGACATCATCTGGAATAGACTGGATACCAACCAATCAGTATGCTCACATTCATTCTGGCCAAAGATTTAAGGCCCGTTCAAACCGAGAACGATAACTATACACCAGCGGACAATATTGCTCTATTTATTATAACTGCACACTGCAGTTTTGTCGTCTGTCGCTTTAAATGGTCAAGCTCTTTAAAGCAGGATGGATTCTGATTGGTTGTCAATGTTTTTATTGTTCATCAGCTGAAAAAAAACAAAAAAACATTTTGAATGGGATTGCATCAATATTGTTTCGTTATAGCTGTGGTGTGAACTCTGCTATTCTTTTATATTTAGAATGATTTTTATGACTACATCTTTATTGTTATCATTACAGTTATCATCCTTGGTGTGAACGGACCTTTAGTCTTGCATGGGAGCAAAAACAAGGCAATTAACAAGATAATTAATTACATATAATTGATTTCCACAACAGATTTTTGAGCTAAAAGTGCTTGTGTATGCACAAAACACCTCGCAAAATCTACAGTCCTCATCAAACACCCTCTTGATTAGTCAGAGGCACGTTATCAAATACCATAGGATGGGAGCCTGTCTCGAAAATTGTTCCGAGAAACAGCAACACCTGGGGAAAAAAATGGGATTACACACACACACACACAAAAAACAGGAACCTCATGAACAGAATCAGTGTGTTGGGTAGTCAAACCCACTGTTAGTCACTAACTGATTGGGTTTGGACAGGTTTAGTGTACCTATAGAGGGAAGTCTGTCTCGAATATTGCTCCTAGACACTGTGACTCCTGAGGAAACATAAAACAAGACCTCTATAGAAATGTTAGAAACTGAGAAGGACACAACATGTCAGGCCATTGTGAGCTCAGAGCGACAAACCACTGAGCATGTGCAGTTAAGATTAATGTAACTAACTATACTGAGACAATGAGGTCAGACATTTCACTCTTTGTTCATTTTTGGGACAAATTTCAACTGGATATATTCAGTTATAAACAAAAAAAATATTGCTGCAGACAGGAGTATCTTGAATAGGTTGCAAAGAAAAATTTCCTGTAAATTTCCAAAAACTTTCCAAAAAAAAAGTTTCTGGAAACCTTGCAACCTTCAAGTACTTGAACTTAAGTCAATTAAACCAGACTGTGCTTCGCTTTTTTAAAATGAAGTTACAATATACTTTACTGACAGACTTGAAACCCCATTTCCACTGAAATGTTGCAGAATAAAACATATCGCCCTGCAAATGTTATTAACAAGTCTTACTCCTAGTTTAAAGATCATACAACCCAAGTTGGGTTGAAAATGGACAAACCCAGAAACTGGGTTGTTTTAACTCAGTGATTGGATTGTTTTAACCCAGAGATTGGATTTTCTTAACCGAGCGATTGGGTTGTTTTAACCCAGTGATAGGGTTAATTGGATTGTTTTAACCCAGCGATTGGGATTTTCTTAACCCAGCGATTGGATTGTTTTAACCCAGTGATTGGATTTTCTTAACCCAGCAATTGGATTGCTTTAACCCAGTGATAGGGTTAATTGTATTGTTTTAACCCAGCGATTGGATTTTCTTAACCCAGCGATTGGGTTGTTTTAACCCAGCAATTAGGTTAATTGGGTTGTTTTAACCCAGCGATTGGGATTTTCTTAACCCAGCAATTGGATTGTTTTAACCCAGTGATAGGATTTTCTTAACCCTGTGATTGGGTTAATTGGGTTGTTTTAACCCAGTGATAGGATTTTCTTAACCCTGCGATTGGGTTAATTGGGTTGTTTTAACCCAGCGATTGGGATTTCCTTAACCCAGCGATTGGGTTGTTTTAACCCAGTGATAGGATTTTCTTAACCCTGTGATTGGGTTAATTGGGTTGTTTTAACCCAGTGATAGGATTTTCTTAACCCTGTGATTGGGTTAATTGGATTGTTTTAACCCAGCGATAGGATTTTCTTAACCCTGCGATTGGGTTAATTGGGTTGTTTTAACCCAGCGATTGGGATTTCCTTAACCCAGCGATTGGATTGTTTTAACCTAGTGATAGGGTTAATTGGATTGTTTTAACCCAGTGATTGGGATTTTCTTAACCCAGCGATTGGATTGTTTTAACCCAGTGATAGGGTTAATTGGATTGTTTTAACCCAGCGATTGGATTGTTTTAACCCAGTGATAAGGTTAATTGGATTGTTTTAACCCAGCGATTGGATTGTTTTAACCCAGTGATTGGGTTAATTGGATTGTTTTAACCCACCGATTGGATTGTTTTAACCCAGTGATAGGGTTAATTGGATTGTTTTAACCCAGCGATTGGGTTGTTTTAATCCAGCGATTGGGATTTTCTTAACCCAGTGATTGAGTTGTTTTAACCCAGCGAATGGGATCGTTTTAACCCAGTGATAGGGTTAATTGGGTTTTTTTAACCCAGCGATTGGGATTTCCTTAACCCAGCGATAGGGTTGTTTTAACCCAGTGATAGGATTTTCTTAACCCTGTGATTGGGTTAATTGGGTTGTTTTAACCCAGTGATAGGATTTTCTTAACCCTGCGATTGGGTTAATTGGGTTGTTTTAACCCAGCGATTGGGATTTCCTTAACCCAGCGATTGGGTTGTTTTAACCCAGTGATAGGATTTTCTTAACCCTGTGATTGGGTTAATTGGGTTGTTTTAACCCAGTGATAGGATTTTCTTAACCCTGTGATTGGGTTAATTGGATTGTTTTAACCCAGCGATAGGATTTTCTTAACCCTGCGATTGGGTTAATTGGGTTGTTTTAACCCAGCGATTGGGATTTCCTTAACCCAGCGATTGGATTGTTTTAACCTAGTGATAGGGTTAATTGGATTGTTTTAACCCAGTGATTGGGATTTTCTTAACCCAGCGATTGGATTGTTTTAACCCAGTGATAGGGTTAATTGGATTGTTTTAACCCAGCGATTGGATTGTTTTAACCCAGTGATAGGGTTAACTGGATTGTTTTAACCCAGTGATTGGGTTAATTGGGTTGTTTTAACCCAGCGGTTGGGATTTTCTTAACCCAGCGACTGAGTTGTTTTAACCCAGCGAATGGGATCATTTTAACCCAGTGATAGGGTTAATTGGATTGTTTTAACCCAGCGATTGGATTTTCTTAACCCAGCAGTTGGGTTAAATGTTTGCCCAACCTGCTGGGTAGTTTTATTTAACTCAACTATTGTTTAAAAATTACTGTATTGCTTGCTTAAAATGAACCCAAAGTATGTTGGAAATTAACTTTTATTAATAAGTTTAATGAATGATAATTAAACAATAAACATTTATTAAATTGCTTATTAATAAATGTTCACCTTTTGATTATTATTGTTGCCTCTAGTAATTATGTGTCTGATTTTTCATTTCCAACATATTTTGGGTTAATTTTAAGCCAGCCATATAGTCATTTTTTAACTATAGTTGGGTTAAATAAAACTGACCAGCACATAAAGCAAACATTTAACCCAATGGCTGGGTTTGTCTATTTTCAATCCAACTTGGGTTGTTTTAAACCTAGCATTTTTTTAGAGTGTGATTTTAACATCCAAAGTAATGTTTCTAATCACTAACTGGCTAGTTTCTTTAAATATATTATGTAACAAGTAAAAATAATAGCAATTACATGTGATGACTGTAAATGAAATCATTTCAGAAGGACTGGGAAATTAAGTAAGTTGTGTAGGAGTTCATCAAATGCACCTACATTGCAGCGAGTAACATTATGCACTTTCCGAGAGAATAGCAGCACCATTTCGGTGTAAAAGGGGTAAGAGTGACATTGAAAAGGGAAGAGCACAGTTGTATGAGTACCAGAAGAATGCAGAGTTTCATGACACTCGAGTTTCTTAGAAACAGCAACACCTAGAAATGGAAAGACAGTCAAAGCCAGTGTTCATACATCACTGCAACTGAGATTCAAACAATAATGAGAAACAGCAAACCACAGAGAATAAAACATCTGAGATTAGAATGTAGTGCAATAAATAATTAATGGAAAGCCTTATAATATATGCAGAGGCTTTGTTGTACAAACCATCAGGGGTGGGAATCTTTCAGATCCGATTCTGATTTACTGGGAATCACAATCCGATTCTAAAACAATTCTTGATCTATTTTTTTCTTATTAATTAATGAGTCTGAATATCAATATTATCTGTGCATGTTTATATTAAGTAAATTTTAAGTACTTTTTTAAATAATTATAAATTAACAATACATCAAAACAATTGTATGTTAAAATTAACCAACTTTTTTTTTCTCTTTCTCAGCATTATTGCCATTTGATCATCACTGATAACAGGCCATTCACACTAATGCACAGATCTATTTCACCATATTAGATCCTGAAGACGTAATTGACTGTTTAATTTCGCATTATAAGAGCATTTACAGAAATACAGGCGGGTGAAATGTGCAAAGCGCATGTTTCTTACACTGCATATGATGTGCATTTATGCCGGTGATCGTCCTTGTATTTTGCTTCAACTATGAAAACTTATGCAAGTTTATTTACTTGTTTGACGGTTTTGTATGTGTTTGTGTAACTGTAAGCAAACAGAATACAACTCTAGTGCACACAAGTACCAAATGTGCATATGCATTAAAAAAATAATAAGCTCAGAATCGATTCATAATTGCTGGAAGAGAGATCAATTTTTCTCCCACCCCTACATACCATGGTACTGAATGACCATCATAATCATTTATTTCATAGAATATCATAGTAATGCCATCACAGTAGCATCCAAAAAAACAATGCAATTCATAAAAGAGCCCTGAATGTTCAGCAGAGTTGTGAATATTCACAGATCTTACCGAGGAACGCGTCCACGAGGCAGCTGACGCCCCTCATAGCTCTGAAGAAGATCTGAGGCAGCTGTTTGAGGCAGGGGTGCTGAATGACCTCGTGAGGAACGCCGTTTCCCCCCAACAACTGCTCCTGAAACTTCGGGGTGGAACTCACTATGACGGGATTGCTCAGGTCCACAGGGTTACTGAAGGGGAGAGAGATAATTGAACAACTTGTGTAAGTATCCATGACCAGAATGGCTCCAATAGCATACAAATTTAAACAAACAGAGCTTGATTCTGTTTCAAATTAATTGTTTCTGAAGCGGAAATCAAGGGTAATCAACCTATTAGAAACACAGAGTCAGTTTTACTGCAGACCTGAGCATGTGTAGAAAGCGATACCACGTCTGAGCCACACAGTCGTTGTCCATCTCAGCGGGGATGAGGCTGGCGTCTTCCTCTGGCACTTTAAACGGAGGAAATGACGGCCCGTACATGAACCGCAGCAGCCTGTGTGGACAACAAAACAAATAAGGTCAAACAAACAAAAGCTTCGACATAAGTGAAAAGGCTGTCTACTACAGAAGCTTGTTTCCACCATGAAATAAAAAATAAAAAAGGTAATTGTGACTTTTTCCATCTCACAATTCTGACTTTTTTTCTCTCTCAGAATTGCATGATATAAAGTCAGAATTGTGAGATATAAACTCACAATTGTGTGTTATAGTGTGCAATTGTGAGGGGAAAAAAGACTGACTTTTTTCTCAGAATTGCAAGATTATATTATAACTCACAATTGCATGTTATAAAGTCAGAATTTGCGAGATATAAACAGTTTAAGATGCAATTATGAGTTTATATCTCACAATTCTGATAAAAAAAGTCAGAATTGCATCAAAAAAAACTTGCAATTGCGAGAAAAAAAGTCTGAATTGTGATATAAGAAGTCGCAAATACAACGCCCTCCAAAAGTTTGGAAACACCCCTGGCAAAGTGTGGTTTTGGACGATATCAGCATAAATCCTTGTCATTTTTTGGTGCAAATACATTAAAGTAACTTGACATTATCATTGAACACCAGCAATAATAATTTTCATTTTGATTACATAATAATGGCAATATATACACGTCAAAGTCAGACATGCCCCTTTGCCAGCTGTGATGCTGGTTACTGGTTTAAACTTGGCACAGGTTTGTAGAAGATTTTTGGGTCAGCACACCTTAATAGCTTCACAATTGATTGCCAATTAAGTTTAGAATACAATGAACCAATCAGAACCCAGTTCAGGTCAGATAGCTGCTAATGCTGGATATTTTCATGAATTGAAAATTTAAGGTTTTTCTATGTATAAACTGTTTATGTAATAAAATATGTTTTCGTAGTTTGTGTTGTCCCTTATCAGTGCAAAATGGACTATATGCACGGAGCGTTCTTTAGAACTTCCGCATTAATATAAGCCAGCTCGAAAACTTCCGGTGAGATGTCATTTGCTGGTGTGTTGAGCATCAGTAGTGAAATACTTAGTTTATAATCAGAATATAGTCACTTAAATAGTGTGGCATAGCATTAATTTAGTTATTCAAACGTAAGACAGCATAAAAAATAAATAAAGACGTACCTCAATGTTCCTCCTCGGCTAAATTCAATTCGACCGTTAGTTTTCACACTTTTATGTGGAAAAAAAGCTTAAAAATTAAATATTTATTGTGCACTTTAGTTAGATTAATTGAATAAAATGTGTGTTTTCACAAGTGTGCTGAAATCATTGATCTTGCACTGCACTGACTGACAGCTGCTGTGATTACAAAGGGAGAGCACGGTGCTCGCTTTCTGTGTAATTCACAATAAAAGTTATTGTTTTTCATATGATTTTGTGAGTATTTCATACTTCACATTGACAAAATGTATTTTAAACCTAGTTATTTTATAATGTTTAATATTTAGTCAAAAACGAAGTGAAAAACGTTTAGAGGAAATGGCTGATATGTGCGCAAATACATGCTACTTTGCCGCCACCTGCTGGTTAAAGTGCTAATTACTGTCTTTTTTATTTTTAAATAAGTGTTTTCTATCAAATGTTAAATTTCCTAAATTTTTAAACGTTCGGTTTTACAATGGGGACAATCTCAGATGGATGAACAAATAATGTTTGTGGTCATCACATTAAAAATAACATTTGAAGTTCTGGGGAAAATGTGTGTGCGTGTCTAATTACAGACACGGCGTTTTTAAACAGTCCCAATAGCTTCGTCTTTATTGCAATCAATAAAACTGGTTTATTGGCAAATTAGGTAAATGTGATAACTGCATTAAAATATAAATACAACATTAAAAAGTCAACCATATATGGTTTTGTGTCGATGTACAACGACTACAGAATGAACAGCTAACAGTTCACCGGAAGTGCTCGAGCTGGCTTAACGACAACCAGGAAGTAACCCGTGCATATAGTCCATTATCACAAAGGATTCATGCCAATATTGTCCAAAACCCCACTTTTCTAGGGCGTTTCCAAACTTTTGGAGGGCAGTGTACCTTTTTTTTTAGTGGTGGAAACAAGCTTTCATAGTCTACTTTACCAATTCCTGTAGCTCAAAAAAAGCTACAGTAACGTCTTCAGCTAGTCAGCTTGAGATCCTTTCCATCTAAACTGGTTATATCTCTAAGTCTAGTAGTGAATGTTTTATGAGCAGCAGGATAATCATATTCATCCGCACAGTCATGCAGAGCCAAAGTACAACCAAAACAATGCATTTTGTTTTTCTAACCACTAGAGGGCCAAAAGCTACAGTGTACCTTTAAAATGTATTAGTAAATGTAGAAATGAACATCAACTAAGATGAATAAATGCTGTAGAAGTATTGTAAAGCTGCAGCTATTTCACTTCTGCAGACCTACAGTACCTGGAAGTGAGAGCAGCGATCACTTTACTCCACTGTTCCACCACCGGAGGGTGATGTCTCCAGTTGGCCAGCATCTCTCGGGCAGTCTTCCAGTAGGGCGGCGTGGGGAAACAGCGTGTGCAGGCCAGGAACCAAACCTCAAACAGCACGCTGATCAACTTCTCTGCCAGCTTCTCTGCTATACCACCTACAGGAGACACAAGCACAGATACCCGTTATTACATGTTAAGCTTTATTGGCACAAGTGGCAACTGGTAAATACACTTTAGGGGTTCAAAAGCAGAAATTTTTACTGAAATATTTCCTAAAAAAAATGCGTATTGAGCTGAAAAAAAGAAGAAATTCTCTTGTGCTGGTAGTTTTTATATGCAAAAACATTACCTATTATGCCCCTTTTCACAAGATGTAATATAAGTCTATGGTGTCTCCAGAATGTGTGTGTGAAGTTTCAGCTCAAAATACCCCACAGATCATTTATTATAGCTGTCAAATTTGCCCCTATTTGGGTGTGAGCAAAAACACGCCGTTTTTGTGTGTGTCCCTTTAAATGCAAATGAGCTGCTGCTCCAGAAGAGGGCGGAGCTTTAACAGCTCAACAACAACAAAGCTGGAGAATCTCACGCAGCCAAAATGAGGAAAGTGTTCAGCCTTACATTGTTCAAACCGGAGTCGACACTGATGGAGAGACTCAGGAAGAAGTTACAACTTTTAGACGTTTCTGAATGGTTAGTGGATAAATTGATGTAGTTGCTGTGGAGTTGATTCAACTCATCCACTAGCATGTGTCGTCATGTTCATCTTTTGTGTTGAATTGACCCTCGTTTGTGAAGCAGTCCGGCGTAAAATGACGGCATGACAACAACACTCGACTACAACAACTCTTCCTCCTCTCTAAAGCAGCCCAACATGGCCCCGCCCCCTTTGTTGAGTGTTCTCAGGGGCGGGGTTTATGTAAATTTTAGGGTTTGTTTTGTCACCAACCCGAGAAGAAGCTCGTTGTAGTCCCTACCAGCCGTTTGCTTAGATGCAAAACCTTCTCTCATTTGTTTGTTAGTCTAATGTTCTATTTGTTCTATTTTATAGTGAAACAACATTGTGTTTGACCATGGCATCATACAGACCTCCCACAGTGGGCGGGGCCAGTAGCGTGTCATTGATGCGCAGCAGGAAGAGGAGCAGCACTTCCCACGTCTCTCTGGCCATGCCGGACGAGTCACGTGCCAACTTCTGCACCGCAGACAACACTTGCTGACACAATTTAAAGTGCACCAGGCTGAAGTGCTCTGGTCTGGAAGAAAGAAACATGCATATTCAAAATCAAAGCACAAACAGGAAGTGCTACAATTGAGTCTGAGTGGTTTGGATGCATGCTATGTTGTGCATCATGGGCAATTAAACACACCTGGGCAGGAAAAGGTTGTGCAAGTGTTTCAGGATGGTTTGGACGTAGAGGTTGGGCTCTTTAATGATAGGCTGTGGTATTGAGTCTCTTGGAGACACCAGGGCCATTATCCAGTCAGTGTAGACGTCCACACACAACTTAACCGTGTCTCCATCCAGGGGGAGCGTCAGGCCGTAACACAGCACCTCCATGGTCCATTTCACCTGAGGAGGACAAGGACAGCATTAGATGGATAAATAAGCAACTAAACCGGTTTGTGATGGATCAACCATCCTTGAGTTTGAGAGGGAAAAGTTTGGTGCATGTTTATGAGTAAAACACATCTGACGGCAGGAAAATAGATCTCAACTGGAACTGCGTTTTTGCACAATTATATTCCAAAAGCATCGAGCAATGAGATGGATCAGAGGTCAGAAAAAAGGTCAGGAAAAAATCGGAGGCAGAGAGGGAATTGGCAGGATATCCTCTCCTCTTATCACAGTACACAGAAGCCTACAGGAACCACACGCACAATGCAATGGAAGTCAGTGAAGAGACACACACACACACACACAAGAAAATGAAGGTTTGTAACTAGCACTGAATGACACCCACCCAGATACACAAACAACAGAGAGAACTAAACAAGACCTTAAAATGCACTCAAAAGTTTGCACTAATAACATCATCACAGCACATCTTCCATTTTAGGTCAATATGAACCTTGACCAGCATGCTTTGTTTTTAACCAAATTATGCAAATAAGCAACTGAGGAAACAACACAGAGCTAGTCTTTAACTTCCTAATAAACCCTTTTTTAGGAACTGCAACATTACATGCTTGATGAATTGGTCCTTATATGACAACCTTTAAAGGACAGAAGCTTTAAATTTCACTTTTGAGGTCTGACGGTGTATAATTTATGATTAAGAACAAAAAATAAAGTCTGTCCAGCAATGTTCACCTTAATTTATGTATAAATTTGAGACTGTGTGTGTGTGATTCATATAGAAAATAATGCAATTTCATCTACTAATGAAAACATTTATGAACTGCATGAAAAAGTAATTAATTAAGGCACCAAATATATGAAATATGAAGAACAAAAATCACAATTTTGCTTATATGGTGCATATGATCTCATGAAAAAGCATTTTAGGCAAGGCAAATTTATTTATACAGCACATTTCGTTCATTTTTGCTTTAAAATGAGAAAATGTAAGAAATAAGTAAAATAAAGAGGCAAATTTTGAAATGAGATTAGATATAGATTAGATAAAAGGACATGTGCAAAATACAGTTGCATCATCACAAGAAATATTTATGGCTGGTTAAACACTCTCAATTATCCTCTCACTGGCAAGTGTGTTAAAAAGTGAATTTGGACCATATCAAATATAAAAGATAAACAGCACATGAATTGCGCTGAGAAAAACAAACATTTTCCACCCAAAAACCTCAGCAGAAGTTAACAGTTAACAGGTTGTCCTTCTGAATTAATTCAAACATGCCACCCAGTAAGTCAACCTTGAATTCTTCCTGCCGCAGCCTCGGGTTTGAATTCAAGATTCTTCACAGATGTGAGATCTTATGAAACACACACACACACTTCTTACCTCCTTGTCTGTCTTGAGGAGGCACTCGGACGGCGCTCCTCCAAGGCTGTTTCCCAGGGGACGCACCACAGCGTTTGCCACGTCTCGACCCACGCCCGGTGGGTAAGTGTGTAACACACTCAGGTGGCCCTGGTCGCTCTGGACCACCAGGTGTAAAGACCGCCACTCAGAGTACATGACCGCGACTTCTACAGGATCTGACTGCGACCTGAGGAAAGATGCACATGAGACCTATTATGCCTCTTTCACAAGATCTAATATCAGTCTCTGGTGTCTCCAGAATGTGTGTGAAGTTTCAGCTCAAAGTACCTCACAGATCATTTATTATAGCTTGTCAAATTTGGCCCTATTTGGGTGTGAGCAAAAACACACTGTTTTTGTGCGTGTCCCTTTAAATGCAAATGAGCTGAGAGTTAAAGAGTTGCATTCTCATGCTAAAAATGGCCAAAGTTTCAAAACACGAGTTGGACGTATGACGGAGTACTTCTGTGCCAAATCCACTACTTCTGGTTTCGGAGAGTTTTTTTTCCGAGCGTGTCCTGTATGACGTCAAAAGAGAGCGGAATTCCTTATATAGGCACTTCCCCCTGATAAACGTGCACACACACATCATCCAGAGCGAGATCACGCCCATCAACGCGCTTCGTTCAGGATACGGAAGCCGAGAGATTTTTTTAACAATGGCTGTGTCCTAATTCAGGGGCTGCACCCTTTGAAGGATGCATACATCATCGAGGCAGTCTCATTTAAGAAAATTAACCGTTAGATTGCAACATAAAGAAATTACAGTATTTTACACCTCACAATGAATATCAGTCAATTTTATTACGGTTACTTTTCTTAAATAAGACATCCTTAATGACGTATGCAGCCTTCAAATGTGACCTCCGAAGGACGCAGCCTCGGAAATGAGATGCAGCTCCTGTAAACAAAGGAGTGTGTTTTTGGTTGCGAGGGAAAGATGACCTTTTTCAGCTTCCCAAAGAACCCAGCGTTAAGGGAACAGAGGATGAAGTTTGTTTTCTGTTTGTGCATGTATGTTTGTTTGTTCCCGGGATTTCGGAGACAAATACTTTGTAAACAAGTCCCGGATCGCGGGTGGTGAGTAAAGCTGCATCAAATGTCTGTGTTTTGTTGCCAATTGGTGCACAAGTGCATATAATGTAAACAACACGAACGTTTTTGTTCCCTTTTTATTTATAATGCAGACATCGCAGAAGCTGCGTACGCTCGTGACTCTTTAGCTCCGCCCACAGCACTGATGGCAGACACGCCTCCAGGATCTAAGCTTTTTTCGGAAAGACTCGGTAGCGTATCTATCTTTTATAAAAACGACAAAACTAAAGACTTTTCGGAGATATGAAGGATGCATTGTCACTCTAGATGTACTCAAGATTAACATGAGATTGGCAGAAACTGTGTGTGATACCCCCCCTTTAACTAAAATTAAAACAATAATAATAATAATAAAATAACATTTTTGTTAAATGTTCAAATCAAATCTTAAGCTTACACTTATTTTGTGTGTGATTTTAATTTTTTATGAATAAAACAATACATTTTTGCACTGAATTTCCAGCAAAAAGAGTTATATTATGACATATCCCATTACTGTGACATAAAATTACCCGTCTCATTTCATAACAAGCTTCCTCTTATCAGACATCAGGGTCTGTTTTCACACACAGAAGTGATGACAAACTATGCAGGATGCTGTTTTGATAAAAACACAGAATGTTCCGTGTCGATCACCTGATCCTGAGACACGCGGAACTGTGATTTGAACTAAACCAGTTAGTTTATTGAAAAACCTGCCAGCTCTGATACTATCCAGATGCTGCACAAGAGTCTCGTTTTTCTTCACTAATCTAGACACAATCTGAGCTAATATCAGAATGAAAAATTTAAACATGGAGCGGAGCCAAATGGATCTCAAAACCCTAAGAAATAACACCGATCATCTTGTGTAGAATAGACTAAAATATACAGTATACACAGCACAGAAGTTTACCAATGCAAATTACTTCATTATTTGATGTTTCTCTTGACTAAATCATTAGAGCATGTATATACAAATATATATATATATATATATATATATATATATATATATATATATATATATATATATATATATATATATATAAAAGTGGGGTTTTAGGCAATATTGGCATGAATCCTTTTTAATTTGTGATAATTTTGCATTGATAAGGGACAACGCAAACTATGAAAACATATTTTATTACATAAACAGTTTATACATAGAAAAAACTTAAATTTTCGTCAAGTTACTTTAATGTATTTGCACCAAAAAATGATAAAGATTTATGCTGATATCATCCAAAACCACACTTTGCCAGGGGTGTTTCCAAACTTTTGGAGGGCAGTGTGTGTGTGTGTTATATATATATATATATATATATATACACACACACACACACACACACACACACACTATACATAAATATAATATTAGGTCTCATTGTATATTCTGGCATGTCAAAATACTGTTTGGTTCCAATATTTATGTACCATGTATTTACATGTTACTCTAAGGTACTTCTAAGAATACCATATCATCTATTTTTAGCGCATTTGTTATTATACAAACAATCTCTTACTGACAAACAACCAATTAGATGAATAAACCTTCCTAAAAATCATGTCCAGATGATGTTTTCTTTTCAACTTCCGTAGCCGATGTGTTTGTTAGCCTCTGTGTTAACCGAACGGTTACGAGTCAATGAAGCTTTAAATCTTAACACACACGTCCGAATTCATATTTATACATTCATTTCACGCCCTTAGAACATTTATATGCAAATAATACTCATTTTATGAAAGAGAATGAAACGCTACAGTCTATTAGCATCTCGCGAGCTAAGCTAACACAGACTGATTCCCAATTGGAATGGTGACTGGGATTAAAACCACGAATTTATCGATAAACATTCAAACAGATGAGCAAAAAAACAAACATAATTACCTTCCATGCTCTTAAATAAACCAGACAACATATAAAATATGCTCGTTTTCCCCAGCTTTGGCGCGAATCAATCTGTTTGACAGCTCACGAGCGCTTCAAAATAAACAAATGACAGCCGTCAATCATCGATCTCTGCTGATCATCCCTTCTTCAAAAACAATAACCTTTAAATCTAAGACAGTATTAAAGAGCATTGTAAACACAGAAGCAGGCCGCAATGCGGGACTGTGGCGGTGTCTCAAAATCTGCAAAGCTCGCTAGCTAGATAGCGCACTTGGGTTCAAAACAAAGAGCTTGGATGCTGCTAAGTACGCTTCCGTGTCTACTTTGCCTCAAAAATACTGGCTAAGCAGGAATTACACTGGGATTTGAAACTAGAATGCTCAAAAATGCTGTCTATGTAGGCAGCTCACTAGATTTTGGGAAACGGCCCTTGTGACAGTTGTCCGGAGCGGACACACAAACGACACATATGAATATATACAGCGTTACCTGATTCAGTTCACATATCAATCAGTCGCTCGTTCTGGTAATATTGCCAGGGAAACGGGTTTGATCGAGCAGCATGTTTGTCGGTAGATCCGATGAGATCAGATCCGCTCCTCCATCGCACGGGCGGCGGGGGTTTGGCTGGCTGCAGTGGCTGATGTCCGATTCGCGAATGAATCGTTCATTTGAATCGGTTCCTTTCAGTGATTCACTCGCACAGATTCGCGTTTTACACTGTCTTGTCAGGTAAGAAACACAATAATGGTCCCAATCATAGCGTTAATATCAAATAGTATCAAAATCACACGACTAACTACAGTAACAAGGGCCTAGTTTATATATTTCGTCGAAAATAGATGCGTTTTACAAATATTTATTGAACTACAGAAAACGATCACGTGAACATTTCCGAAAAATTGTATGACAGTAAATAATATAGTAGTTTGATGAATATAATTACACTTAAAGATTAGAATATTCATGAGATGCAATAAATGGTATAGTTTAGTACCTTAATAATTCGATCAAATTATGTCAATAATGTCATTAATTACTCATCCTCATGTCGTTCCACATCCGTAAGACCTTTATTCATCTTCAGAACGCAAATTAAGATATTTTTGATGAAATCCGATGGCTCAGTGAGGCCTGAGCAATGACATTCCTCTCTCAAGATCCATTAATGTAACGTACTAAAAACATATTTAAATCAGTTCATGTGAGTACAGTGGTTCAATATTAATATTATAAAGCAAATATTTTTGGTCCGCCCAAAAAAAAACAAAATAACGACTTATATAGTGATGGCCGATTTCAAAACACTGCTTAAGCTTCGGAGCGTTATGAATCAGCGTGTCGAATCATGATTCTGATCTCACGTCAAACCGCCAAACTGCTGAAATCACGTGACTTTGGCGATCCGAACCGCTGATTCGACTGTGATTCATAACGCTCCGAAGCTTCATGAAGCAGTGTTTTGAAATCGGCCATCACTAAAGAAGTCGTTATTTTGTTTTTTTTTGGCGCACCAAAAATATTCTTGTGGCTTTATAATATTAATATTGAACCACTGTAGTCACATGAACTGATTTAAATATGTTTTTAGTACATTAATGGATCTTGAGAGAGGAAATGTCATTGCTCAGGCCTCACTGAGCCATCGGATTTCATCAAAAATATCTTAATTTGTGTTCCGAAGATTAATGAAGGTGTTACGGATGTAAAACGGCACGAGGGTGAGTAATTAATGACATAATTTTCATTTTTGGGTGAACTAACCCTTTAATGGTTCATTTCTGTGACTGACAACTCGGTGAATCGTTTGTATTGATGCGGTTCATTTAAACGAAGCATCCTAGCGAATCGGTTTGTTCAAATGAGTCTGACCTCGCTATGCTCCTCCTCCAGGGGCGCAAAAAACTTCTGAGGAGGAAAAAGACATATATTAAGAGAAATATATTTAGTGCATGCAGTTGCAAAGGATAAAAGGTGTTGCTGTGTTGAATTGTTTGCTGCTTGAAATTGATTCTTACTCTGTTCATTGATCTAGAGCCTATGAATAAAGTTGAAAACAGCGCCCTCATTTGGAAGAGACATCAAATGCACTCTTTCACATGTGTTTCTCTACTACCATTTGTATTTAAAGCCAGTTAACTGCATGTTAATTATAATGAATTTTCATTCTCGATTCATTTCTTTTAAAGGCAATCTGTAAATATGCAACACTATAAAAATATTGGGTTAATAACTGCATAATTTATTGAAAGTAGTGTCATCATAAAATTGTAATTATTACTAGCTGCAGTTGTCACTGTAAAATCATATCTCATTCATTGTGAATTATGCTTGTAGAATGTTTATTTAGTTTTTAGTTATTTATTTTTTTGATGGCGTTAGTGGATTAGTGTGTAGTATTTTGGTTACCATGTGAGATTCTGTATGCAGTTACAGTAGTGAAAATTGTTCTCATACCTCTTTTATGGCCTCATTGAATCTTGTCAGCATGATTCGGCATTCGTATATCGGGCCTTTTAGATGTCCGAATCTTTGCGACACTTACAGTAACCCGAACAGACAGTTGACATAAATTATTCAAGAGGAGAGTATTTACAGCGTTGGGAAAGTACACATCTGCACCTAAAACAAATCCTGAAAAAACATTACTGTCTGATTTTTATTTTTATTTTTATACAGATGTGGACAAAACTGTTGGTATTGGTAAATAAGAACTGTGAAAATAAATCTGCATTGTTAATATCATTGAATTTAAAATGGAAAATAGGAGAAAAATAGGAATTTTCAATGCTTTAGCTGCTTTCTTAGAGCCACTTTATATTTTGTGAAGCTTTCAGAACAATATTATTTGGTTTTACCTGTTCTGATGGATGATTAAGGGAATCTGGCCTTTGTGTTTACTCATATTTATACTCTTGTGAAACAGGAAGCCATGGCTGGATAATTTCATGTTTCTAGTCTGTACCCTGATGTGCTAAAAATGTAAATATGGATGTGAATATACTTCAGAGTTATTGTACTCATAAGAATTTCTAGGGGTAACGTAAATCATTTCCAATGTGTATTAGAGAAAAACATTTATTTCATATTGAGATTTCCCCCATTTAAATTCTTATACTGCAATGAAAGGTTAGATTTTTGTGATTTTTAAAAAAAATATAATATCTAAAGGATTAATGATGCTATTTATTTTCACAGGCTTTTTTGTTCATAATTACCAAAGGTACCAACAATTTGTGTGTATATATGTGGTTTGATTTTCTACAGTATTATTGTGCTTCTCTGTTTGGTTAGTCTGTTTGTGGTTCCTAATATACTATAATATTAAAAAATATGTACGTACACACACACACACACACACACACACACACATACAGTCAAACCAAAAATTTTATAGTCATTTTTTATATTTTTAGTATTTTTTACTAGTGGCTGCAGGGCACTATAGTTCATTTTTTATGTAAGTGAGGATAGCAAAATAAAGTAAACTGTGACATATTATACCCAAAAACTACAGTGAACTACCAGCAAAACTGATAAAAATTAAAAACCAAAAATTATTCAGACACTTTGACCTGACCATGTTTTGCTTAAGTGTTATCTGACATAATTAAGATTAATTTTTTCTGACACAGTTTAACTCTGAGATCTTGTCATATTTTATTACCATTTATTTAAACTATAGTGAATAAACTGCAATAATGAATTAAATGTTCAAGGTGTCTAAATAAATTTTGGTTTGACTATATATATATATATATATATATATATATATATATATATATATATATATATATATATATATATATAAAAATATATATAATTTTGTCTAATATAGTTTTAGATTTAGTTTGGATATTTATCCTGCACAGGACTGTATAGTGTGCAGGTTTAGAAAATGTTTAATATATATATTATTAGTGCTGTCAAATCGATTAATTGCATCTAACATTAAAGTTTGTATATATATATATATATATATATGTGTGTGTGTGTGTATATATGTATATACATACATACACACAGACATAAATATTTACAAACTTTTATGTTAGATGCAATTAATCATGATAGCATGTATATAATATATAATAATTTTATATTAAAAATGTTTTACTATAAAATATATACTAATATATATATATATATATATATATATATATATATATATATATATATATGGGTCATTGACAAATAAGGTTTTTAAAAGTGTAAAAAAGCATAACGGAGATATAATTCATTTTGAAGTTTTATTAAGTGTTAACAATGAGATTATGTGGTTTTTATAATCAATTAACACTGCTTTTGTCATTTTTTACAAGATGCACAAAATTTGTCCCAAAAAAGTCATTCGGTTTAACCAAAATTTCGGTTTTACTGAATTACGATATTTTCAAACAGTGCTAACAGGCTGATATCTAGCTAGCTGACAATAAATCATTTTATATTTAGTACAAGTTTTTAAAATATTACAACATTTTCCATATTTTATAGCGGTTGCACCAAATGACCTGACTTTTCGGGTAAAATAAGTTAAGAGAGAGTTAGTTACTTTGTTTCACGACCATCCTTTGCAGGTGTCTGAATGATGTCACCTCCTGTCACATGATATTGACCACATGACTTGATCCAAAATGGTCCCTTTATATCGGTTACTCCGAATGACATCAATGAAATTCATTTTTCCAGACATTCTTTCTCATAACAAAGCAACAACTTCTACACATAATTTTAATACCATTTTGCACTATGTTGATATATGATGTTATAAAATCATGCCAGAATAAAAAAATATATACATTTATTACATTTTAAGATATTTTAATCACAAATGGACAAATAGACGGTTAAACCGAATGACCTTTTGACACTTCAAAATCTTTAAAATACCTTTATATGTAGCAAAATATAATTAAAACATTTTGGATTTAATAAAAGAGATCTATTTGTACTAGCTTAACGAACTTTGGATGTCATATCTTTGTTTTTTATTATTATTAAGGCCTTTGGACAAAAAAATGACCCGTCACATCATTGACCCATATATACATTAGAATATATCTTATATTAAAACATTTAAAAATACATATATAATCAAGTCTTTGTTTGGCATCTCTAGGTTTAGATTAGCTTGTATATTTATCCTGCACAGGACTGTGTAGTGTGCAGTGTAGTGCACTAGATGGCAGCAAGTTCACACTGGAAACACATGCATTATGCGAACGCAGCTGTAGACAGGGCTGTTTTCAGGGGGACGGCCTTGTGATGAGGGGATCCACCCATAAACATGTCGTCCTAGGCCAGTAAATTTATGCAACGTCCCTGACTGCAGGTGCTGCTCATATTAACATTCTCAGTATGACGAGATCAAATATAATATGGTGAGAATATGTAGAAGAAAAGAAAGAAATCACATGGAATATAATAATGCATGAGGATTGTTGTGCTTGCTAAGTAACTGTAATGACTACAGAGAGAGTATGTTTATGTTATTCCATACAGTAACAATCATTGACGAGAAGCACATGCAAATTTAAACCTCCGTTTGAACAGACAGGAGTTTGAGTGTGCAGAGAAGTATACTTGTTAGTGAACGATTGTGCTTCTTTTCTGTGATGAGTGCTGTGCACAAAACCTTGATTGCAATCTAACAGCGAGTTTCTTCTTTTCATCGTGAGACCGACCCCCTTATTTAAATCCAACCTCTGTGTTTGTGTTCCTGCCTTTAGAAACAAATCATTTACATGTGAAATCACACTATAGTGTCTCTTAATGCTGCTTTGTACAGTATAGATGCTGATTGCTAGAAAACATGAATAGTAAAGGCTGTGTTTTGTAGGTACTTACCAATGTCATTGAAAATCCTTTAACTATATTGCCGTGAGATACAATAAGGCTGATTTTTATTGTAAGGTTGGTGTATTTTTCTGTTTGAGTGGGAACCTTTTTGAAAACGGATATAGACTCACTTTAAATGCAGACTGCTGAACATTTATATTTTATATTAATGTTGGGCTTTATGGGTCTGGAGAGGGCGGCAGTGAAGAGAGATGTGTGTATGTGAGCACAGTCTGTTTATTAAAGGTGAAGACTCATCAAATGTAATGGCAAAAATAACTAGATTTTAAATTTTCTGAAGAAAATGATGTTATGTGGTTTCTGGGGTATTCTAGGTCAGCAAAACAAGTTACACAACTGTATTTTATAAGTTCGTTACAATCTCTAATCCTAAATTTTAAAACCAAAATGTCTTTGTTCATTTTCTGACCTCTTTCTTTTTATTGTCTTGTTGAAAATATGATGTTTTAATGTTACTGATAATGCCCCTTTTTACAAGATGTAATATAAGTCTCTGGTGTCTCCAGAATGTGTGTGTGAAGTTTCAGCTCAAAATACCCCACAGATCATTTATTATAGCTTGTTAAATTTGCCCCGATTTGGGTGTGAGCAAAAACATGCAGTTTTTGTGTGTGTCCCTTTAAATGCAAATGAGCTGCCTGCTTTCCAGAAGAGGGCGGAGCTTTAACAGCTCAACAACAACAAAGCTGGAGAATCTCATGCAGCAAAATGACGAAAGTGGACGGAGTCGACACTGATGGAGAGACTCAGGAAGAAGTTACAACTTTTAGACGTTTCTGAATGGTTAGTGGATAAATTGATGTAGTTGCTGTGGAGTTGATTCAACTCATCCACTATCATGTGCCGTCATGTTCATCTTTTGTGTTGAATTGACCCTCGTTTGTGAAGCAGTCCGGCGTAAAATGACGGCATGTCAACAACACTCGACTACAACAACTCTTCCTCTTCTCTAAAGCAGCCCAACATGGCCCCGCCCCCTTTGTTGTGTGTTCTTGGGGGCGGGGTTTATGCAAATTTTAGGGTTAGTGATGTCACTAACCTGGGAAGAAGCTCATTGTAGTTCCAACCAGCCGTTTAAAAAGCGATTTCTGTAAAAGAAAATATCTCCCTTTGCATTGAACTTTGAGCGTCGTAACTTTGCAGATGTTGTTTATGATCAAACAGCAACATTACACACTAACTAAAGTTAAAAAAGTCAAATCATATCAACGACCCCTTTAAAACGTAAAGGTTCTTTATTATCATTGATGTTTCCATGTGGAAACTTTAACATCCACATAATCTTTCCACTGCACAAAAGGTTCTTTAAAGTGGAAAAACATTCTTTTTAGATTATTAAAATGTTCTTTACACTATTAAAAACAATGCTTCTGTTCACTGAAAGTTCTTTGGGGTTCCAATAATGCTTCTTCTATGGCTGCCATCATTTTGGAAACTTTGTTTTTAAGAGTGTACACTACATTTTGAAAACAATATGCATTATGATCAGCATTTCATGGGAGAAAGTATTGTAGCATTTTATTTTAAAAAAAACGGCATACTTCACCTCTAAAGGGATAGTTCATCCTAAAATGAAAATTAAGTCATCATTTACTCACTCTGGTGGTCGTATATTCCAAGAGTTCTGGAGTTTACGATAGGGTTTGGTGAAAAAAAACCCAGAAATGTAATGCATTATTTAACGAAAATCCTGACCTTGGTTCATGAGACTCTATTAGTTTACTCCGACTCGCCCAGAAAATCAAGATTAATAAATATGCAACATGAAATAAAACAATTAAAAATCCCCAAAAAGTATCCATGTACTTTCTTCACCGAATATATCCTGACCGATACAGATGTGAAAACAACTTTTTGTTGCATCGAACGCAATGCACATATTCACCTCAGAGAAGAAGGTGCATGGATTGTATTTCATGCCACGTTTTTGTTAATCTTGATTTTTCACAACTTGTGTGTTTTTCGGAGTGAATTAATAGAGTCTCAAGAACATGCAGTCGTGCACAGAAGATCAACGGCCAAGAGCAGGATTTTTGTTAAATAATACACTATATTACGGTTTGTTTTTCACCAAACCCTATCGTAACACTTGATTAAAAGCTTGATGCTGGTCGCTATTCACTGGCATTATATTGGCGAGCGCGAGCGGGACGTTTTTTAAAAATTCTCCTTTTGTGGTCCAAAAAAGACAGTAGGGCATACAGCATTAGAACAGCACTAAGGTAAGTAAATGATGACTTAATTTTCATTTTAAGGTGAACTATCCCTTTAAGAACTCAAGTTTATTGTTATCGTCTTAATGACAGCCATCGGCATGAGAGGTTAAATATCCGGCAGCTAAATGATCTCCATATCACCTCTGAGTAGAGAAACGCAGACGAAGGAGCGACTCCAGCGGCCCTTCGGCCTCCCACACCGACACTCCACGTCCAAGGCCACTGAAAGCTTTTCAATCGCTCTTAAACTCTGCAGAACGCCACTCGTTCTTCATTAATTGCCTGTGTTGTTTTAAATCCATTGCTGTTGTCTTGGCAGCGGCAGGACGGCGGGTACGACTCTCACTGAGGACGCAGATATAGTTATAGCTCTGGGGGAGATGAATAATACAACGCTACACTCGTTTAGACACACAGCCAAATGAATACAAACGCATTTACAGTCGGTAAAACACTGAAGGACAGAAAGGCTGAGAGTTACTTACTGAGCCAAGCATCACTATTATATTGCTAATGTTATTGATTTGAACAAATATCTAACACTCTTAGAAGAAAAGGTTCTATATAGAATCTTAAAGGGTTCCATCGGTTGCTTCATATATTGAAGCTTTTAGGGGTTCCATTTTAAAGGCCCACTGAAGTGCCTTGGCATTATTCAATGTGTTGAAGTAATTTCAACTGAAACAGGAAGACAGGGCGAAATATATCAAACAGCCTCAATGGAAAGCAAATCGTTTCCTATCCTTTATATAGTGCACTATGTGCCATTGACCATGTAGAAAAGAGTAAATGTGTGAACAAGTGACCGATTTCAGCCACAGCTTCAGCGTCTATTTATAATGCAGGGGGCGGGACCTTTAGATTCTAGAGAGCATTTGATTGGTCAGAAAATCTGATGAGAAGCTGTCATCAAAACGCATTGATCCATATTGGCGGAAGTGATGAGACTGTAAGTTTGAATGCTTACATCTTCAAAATGCAATTTTTTGTCATTTAGGACACTAGCTTACACTCTAAAAAATGCTCGGTTAAAAAATAACCCAAGTTGGGTTCAAAATGGATAAACCCAGCAATTTGGTTGTTTTAACCCAGTGATTGGGTTAAATGTTTGCCCAACCTGCTGGGTAGTTTTATTTAACTCAACTATCGTTTAAAAATAACTGTATTGCTTGCTTAAAATGAACCCAAAGTATGTTAGAAATTAACATTTCTTAATATTTTAAGCCATATAGTCATTTTTAAACAATAGTTTGGTTAAATAAAACTACCCAGCAGGTTGGGCAAACATTTAACCCAACTGCTGGGTTAAAACAACCCAATCGCTGAGTTTGTCCATTTTCAACCCAGCTTGGGTTGGTTTTAACCCAGCATTTTTCAGAGTGTATAGATAATCTTAAGGCTAATATATCCATACTAAAAGCCAAAAAACACTCATGTTTAATGGAAGTATTATCATGCAATCATTTAAGACATTTTTCCTAATATACACTCTAAAAAATGGGTTAAAAACAACCCAAGTTGGGTTGAAAATGGACAAACCCAGCAATTGGGTTGTTTTAACCCAGCGGTTGGGTTAAATGTTTGCCCAACCTGCTGGGTAGTTTTATTTAACTCAACTATTGTTTAAAAATTACTGTATTGCTTAATTAAAATTAACCCAAAGTATGTTGGAAATGAACATTTATTAATGTTCAATGAATAATTATTAAACAATAAACATTTATTAAATTGCTTATTAATAAATTTATATTATTAAACTATTAAATTTATATTAATAAAATATTAAAGCTTATTAATAAACATTCACCTTTTGTCTATTATTGTTGTCTCTAATTGCATCTGGTTTTTAATTTCCCAACTATTTTGGGTTCATTTTAAGCTAGCCATATAGCAATTTTTAAACAATAGTTGGTTTAAATAAAACAACCCAGCAGGTTGGGCAAACATTTAACCCAACCGCTGGGTTAAAACAACCCAATCGCTGGGTTTGTCCATTTTCAACCCAACTTGGGTTGTTTTTAACCCAGCATTTTTTAGAGTGTAGAACCTTTTTGGTTTTTGGTTCATAAAGCGTTCTTTAAAGTTGAGTCAGAAACCCTAGAGTTCTAAATAGAACGCAAATGAAGAGTTTAAGTGTAAACATTTGGCATCAAAGATCTATTTAAATGTCCATAATTTGGTACACTGCAAAAAATGCTTTTCTTACTTAGTATTTTTGTCTGGTTTGCAGTCAAAATATCAAAAAATTCTTAAAATGCAAGATATTATCTCTTGTTTTCTGGAAAAGACATTTTCTGTTTTAAGAAAAAAAAAAAAAACCCACTTAATTTAGGTTTTTTTCTTTTTTCTACAAGAGATAATATCTTATGTCATTTTACTTATCAAGTAAATGCATCTTGATTTAAGATTTTTAGATATATTGACTGGAAACAAGATAAAACATACTAAGAAAAGCATTTTTTTGAGTGTAAAGCATTATTTAAAACTTGTATAACACACTAAAATGCATGAAAACTGTGATTGCCATGTTTAGTTCTTGATGTTTCTTCTGATTACGAGGAGTAAACTGAGATGCAGCTGACCTTGAATTATACAGTGAAAAGTGTTTCTCCTCAAATACAGCAGGAGGATGTTGAAGTCTGCGAGCTGTGCATAATGCATACAATGCGTTTTATCATATCTCTCAATGCCATGGCATAAAGCTATATTTAAACTTCCACTTTAAATATTAGTGGAATGACGGGACCCATGCAAATCTGTTATTATAGTAAATTTAATTCCACCATTAAGCTTTTCGAAAGCCTTTTTAATCATCCATTATTCATCAGTATTGTCACTTTCGCTCTTTTTGCTCCACTTAAAAGGTCATCATGCGGAATGAGTTAAGAAACGACTGCGTTCACAGCTGCACGTCAACCATTAGCTCACTAAACATTTGCATATTCTGTTCAGTCACTATTCCATATCAAAACAACAATGAGGTTGGCAACGTGATTAAACATAATTAAGACTTCATTAGGGGTCCTTTGTAAACACTTTCCTCCATAAGGCACTAACTTGCTGGTTTTGCTGATTGCTAATGTGCTTTTGAATAAGTTATACAAGCCGTGACTGCTTTTACCAACCAATTTCATTATTCACAGAGCAAATGGCAGGTACGTTTTAACGTCACAGTGAACAAAGTATTAGATGGCATGCAGCAGAAACGGCTCATTCCATAGCGATGATGATCACACGACCGCCCACATTTACACGTCAACTAGGCCAGTTTGGTATTTGGAAATTCGGCCCACCCATGCGTTTTATCATTCTTTCTGATAAGAAACTAATGTTTACCATGTTAGTGGCTGTTTTGGGAATTTTGTTTGACACATTTAGTAGCAAGTACCTATTAGAATAACTATATGCACCTTATTTTTCAAAGCTGGAGTCATTTATAAATGTGCAAGACTTGATTGCGATGATTACGGTAATAAATCAATGTGAAATTAAAATTAAATTACTAGTTAGCAAATTCAAGCATCAAAATTCACAGTTTTTGTACAGAATATCCACATTAAAAACAAGGTGGATATTCTGCTTTCTTGTTAATGAAATAGCCTTATTTCTTTAGGATGCACAGAAATTCTGATCACAAACTGTGTCACTAATTTCTTGTGCATTGTTTGCTGCACTATATTTTGAATGTATAATTTAAATATTTTGAGTATTTTCTACATTGTGCATCAACTATTCCAGATTTAACTTCCTCTAAATGGTATTTACATGACAGTTTTTGGGCTGAATAAACTGTAAAGTGAACAAATAGAGTGGCACATTTCAATGAATATTGTTTAACGATTGTTTTTGCACCGTTATTGAAGGATGGAGGAGTTAGAAAGTGTGGTATATTGAACCGACTGCAAACCCGCAAAGAGAACAGGGCGTTTTCGTATTAGTCTTAAAGGCACCGCGACAAAAAACAAGAGGCAGGAAGATTCAGAAAAATTATGCTGCACGAACTGCGTTAACTGAATTTAAATGATATGATAAAAATACATGATATATGTCTCCTTTTCATAGTCAGACACAAGCTGCAGATCTCTAGCACTGAAGTGTTATGAAAGCTTTTCTCTCACACCATCATATTCTGTATCTCTCTCGCTCTTACTCACTCACTCTCACCTGGGGAACCCCCCCACTCTCATTTCTCACCAAACACCAACTTTCTGAATGTCTCTACCACTTTTTCTCTTTAAAATAGACCATCTCTCTCTCTCTCTCTCTTGTAAATGTCATAGTGGTTGTGGAAAAATGTATTCTTCCTTCACACATACAGCAGTGATGGACTGTCCAGGCGCTTGCATATATCTCTCTGTTCTCTATAAATGAAACTAACCTTTACATAAGGCATCATAGTTGATGGCTCTGCAACCACACAAGGGTTTTTCATGAACTAGGCACATTTACAGACTCTTAACAATAACTGCATTTTCACATTTGTCAAGAAATGGTGAGCGATGCTTGACCACTTCCATGCTGTGGGTGGGTGCTAGTGCATTTCTTCAAAGTTTCTAAGATGTTTTAGTTGCTAGGGTGCTGTGGGTGGTTGCTAGGGCATTTCTTCGAAGTGTATAGACCTTATTTTCCAGAGAAACATGCGCGCTGCCATCTTTAGAATATTGTCTTTAAACTTCCGTTTTTGCGGTAGCCCTGTATATTTCTATGGCATCGCTGTTGAAGAATAATTAGCTGGTGAAGTGGATTTACGTGTTGTAGAGTTAATGAAAGTTATCATGAGCATTGATATATTTAAAGCAGATGTCTTAACAAATGTCAGTAGACCGGGAAGATTTTAAAATGAGCAGTTCGTTCATAAATACATAAGATCGCTGTGGAAATACAAGCCGGAAGTCAAAAGACAACGAGCGCAGCGCTGAAAAGGGGCGGGGCTACATAAGGCCTATACGGTGGTCTAGTTGCTAGGAGGTTGCTAGGGTACTGTGGTTGGTTGTTAGGGCATTTCTACAAAGTTTCTACAGCGTTCTAATTGCTAGGTGGTTGCTAGGGCATTTATACAAAGTGTCTAGTTTGTTCTAGTTTCTAGGTGGTTGCTAGGGCATTTCTACAAAGTGTCTAGTCTGTTCTAGTTTCTAGGTGGTTGCTAGGGTGCTTTGGGTGGTTGCTAGGACATTTCTACAAGGTGTCTAGTCCGTTCTCATTTCTAGGTGGTTGCTAGGGTGCTGTGAGTGGTTGCTAAGCATTTTTAGTGTATATGGTGTTCTAGTTGATAGGAGGTTGCTAGGTACTGTGGTTGGTTGCTAGGGCATTTCTACAAAGTTTCTAAGACGTTCTAATTGCTAGGTAGTTGCTAGGGTGCTGTGGGTGGTTGCTAGGGCATTTCATCAAGGTTTCTAAGGTCTTATAAGGTGTTTTAGTTGCTAGGGTGCTGTGGGTGGTTGCTAGGGCATTTCTACAAAGTGTCTACAGTGTTTTTGTTGCTAGGGTACTGTGGGTAGTTGCTAGGGCATTTCTACAAAGTTTCTAAGGCGTTCTAGTTGCTAGGAGGTTGCTAGGGTACTCTGTGTAGTTGCTAGGGGATTTCTATGAAGTTTCTAAGGTGTTCTAGTTGCTAGGGTGCTGTGGGTGGTTGCTAGGGCATTTCTTCCAAGGTGTTCTAGTGGCTAGGTGGTTGCTAGGGTGCTGTGGGTGGTTGCTAGGGCATTTCTTCTAAGGTGTTCGAGTTGCTAGGTGGTTGCTAGGGTGTTGTGGGTGGTTGCTAGGGCATATCTATGAAGTTTCTAAGGTGTTCTAGTTGCTAGGGTGCTGTGGGTGGTTGCTAGGGCATTTCTTCCAAGGTGTTCTAGTGGCTAGGTGGTTGCTAGGGTGCTGTGGGTAGTTGCTAGGGCATTTCTTCTAAGGTGTTCTAGTTGCTAGGTGGTTGCTAGGGTGTTGTGGGTGGATGCTAGGGCATATCCATGAAGTTTCTAAGATGTTCTAGTTGCTAGGGTGCTTTGGGTGGTTGCTAGGGCATTTCTTCAAAGTTTCTAAGGTGTTCTAATTCCTAGGTGGTTGCTAGGGTGCTGTGGGTGGTTGCTAGGGCATTTCTTCTAAGGTGTTCTAGTTGCTAGGTGGTTGCTAGGGTGTTGTGGGTGGTTGCTAGGGCATTTCTATGAAGTTTCTAAGGTGTTCTAGTTGCTAGGAGGTTGCTAGGGTACTCTGTGTAGTTGCTAGGGGATTTCTATGAAGTTTCTAAGGTGTTCTAGTTGCTAGGGTGCTGTGGGTGGTTGCTAGGGCATTTCTTCTAAGGTGTCCTAGTGGCTAGGTGGTTGCTAGGGTGCTGTGGGTGGTTGCTAGGGCATTTCTTCTAAGGTGTTCTAGTTGCTAGGTGGTTTGCTAGGGTGTTGTGGGTGGTTGCTAGGGCATATCTATGAAGTTTCTAAGGTGTTCTAGTTGCTAGGGTGCTGTGAGTGGTTGCTAGGGCATTTCTTCTAAGGTGTTCTAGTTGCTAGGTGGTTGCTAGGGTGTTGTGGGTGTTTGCTGGGACATTTCAACAAAGTTTCTAAGGTGTTCTCGTTGCTAGGTGGTTGCCAGGGTGTTCTGGGTGGTTGCCAGGGCATCTCTACAAAGTTCCTAAGGTGCTCAGAGTAGTTGCAAGGTTGTTGCTATGGTGTTGCTGTGCTCTGAAATTCTGGATATGTAGATACGGTTGTGGTGATGATGGTGCGTCTGATGAATCAGCACAGATGATCTGAGGAGTCCTTCATGTCTGCAGCACAAGCACTGCCTTCACACACTCAACTCTAATTCTAGTGTGAGCTCTAGTCACTGTGATGCTTGCTTTAGGTTTGCTGATCTAAATACGAGTTCTTGTTAAGTGCACGGCTCTCTTCTGCGTTCACACAAACAAACAGGAGAAAACTCTGATAGCAGGAGTGTGGCGATAAAGACCGTTTTCGGCAGCTCGTCTCATTCTGCACAGAGCAAATCATCAGCACGTACAAACACGCTGCGGCTTTTGCATTATGCATCGGTGTGTTCAACGTACTTTTATTGTAGAAGCCGGAATCCCTCCTCCTCACCCGCAGCACCACAGCAAGCTTCTCATTTTCCCTGACAATAAAACGGCGCGCGGGCTGAGACTGATGAAAAACACGATTGCTCCTGATATCTTCTCAGCCTCCGATAAGGAGCGGTTGTGGTGTTTTAGGGAATGGGATTTGCGCATCATAAAATGGTAGTTTCATATGATGGAACTGGCTTTTTGGAAATACACTTCAAAATACAAATGCTGACTTTTGACTCCTGTGTTGTATTCCCATGGTGGAGAATATTGAATGATGTTTAGCTGAGGAAACTAGTGAACTGCAGCCGAGTTTTTTTTTTATCTGTTGTTTTTCTTATTTATTTATTTACTAATATTGCAGTTAATTTATAAATTTACTAATGCATTTCAACTTTTTGTAGTTTTATAGTTTAGTTTAAGTTGTATAAATCAACTTGAGTCGATGTATTATGAATGAACAACAATAGTATTTTAATTAACATAAACCTAGATTAATAAATTCTGTATAATGTAAATGTAAATGTTCATTGTTCATGCATTAGCAAATAAAATATAGCTGCAAGCAGCAATTACGGGGTCAAGCCGAATAAGGCCATAAAAGGAAATATTTGCTGACATCTAGGATAAAACTGCTTAAATTACATCAGTTAAAGCATTGATAACACAGTAACCTGGTTTAAATTTTCTGAGCAGTAGGTGGCGCTATAACGAAACTCAGCATGCACCCTCAAGTCATGCCTGTGATTACATGTACCAAGTTGCGTGTCAATACAGAAAACTTTTGCAAAGATACAGCCACATTTCCATTTTAGTGTGACTGCAGTCAAATTTCTTGACGCAGTATAAAACAATGGTTGGGTCTTTCAAAAATGTATTATTAATTTTTTTTTCATGAGTGTCTGTAGATGCTACATACAAAATTTTGTACAAATCGGACAAATTTTGTAGGAGGAAAAAGTATAAAATTCAATATGGCGGACAGTAAGTATGGTAGAATATGGCAAATTTGGTATCGTAGGACTTGCCAACAAACTAATAATGTAAGTTAAATGACAATATGTTGAATTTTCCATATGTTATAAGCATATTCATAAATTTCATTATATCTCTTGACCCCTAGGGAGCGCTGACCTAAAACTTTACAGGTCCTCTCAGAACATAGCCTTGATGAATCATACCGAGATTTGTAACAATACATTAATGCGTTCGTAAAACACTCAACATTCAAAATGTCCGACCAAAGAAAATTTGATATTGTTCAATTCGGCATGCCTCAAGGAATCTAAGGAAAACATCCTCATAATTTTAGGACAAGGCATTCAAAAGTTATAAGCAAAAGTATCCATTTTTCCTATCTCAGCACCAGTAGGTGGCGCTGTGACGATACTATGATTGTATGATTGTACCCCCTAGTCATGCCTGTAATGACATATACCAAGTTTGATATCAATACACCAAATCATTGCGAAGATACAGCATCAAATCCATTTTTGTGTGTTCACGTCAAATGAATTGACGTGCTATATGAAAACGGATTGGCCGATCAAAAATCTTTTATAACTTTTTGCAACTTTTACATACAAAATGTCTTGCAAATTGGACCAATGCTCTAGGAGGAGTTCGAAAAAGTAGGTTTTCCAAAGCTTTCCCTACGGGGCTTGACCCATAATGAATTTAACCTTATTGTAAATTGCTACCTCATTTCTTTTAGTGAATTTTAAGTAAATAATGTGAAAAAAGTTTTGTGCTATCAACCAGAATCAAAATCTGAAATCAGTTCTAGTGAATATTACTTAGTCTGTACCCCATTTATCCAGTTGATCAAAATAGAGTAAATCACCTCTTGAAAGTAACTTGATGCTTCAAATAAAGATTGTATCAGTTACAACGTTACACCAGAAGGTGGCGACAAGTGACTTGCATTTGTCATTGAATCATTCAATCAAGAGATTCATTCAAAAACACTGAGTCATTTCAACCACACAGTGTCATTATTTCTGTCTTACAAATTATCACAGAAGTACTGAGATAAAAGTTTATAGCTCGGATATAAACACTGATGTCTACAGAAGCGATCAAAATAGAGTGAATCACCTTTGAAAGTAACTTGACGCTTTAAATAGGATTGTATCAATTGAGTCATTGAATCATTCATTCAAGAGATTTGTTAAAAAACGCTGATTCATCCAGTAATGAAACAAGTGAAGTTTTTATGAGTGAGTGAGTCATTGAATCATTCATTCAAGAGTTTCATTCAAAACACTGATTCATACAGTAATGAAACAAGCCTTTGAGTGAGTCACTGAATCATTCATTCAAGAGTTTCATTCAAAAATGCTGATTCATCCAGTAATGAAACAAGTGAAGTTTTTATGAGTGAGTCACTGAATCATTCATTCAAGAGATTCGTTCAAAAATGCTGATTCATCCAGTAATGAAACAAGTGAAGTCTTTATGAGTGAGTCATTGAATCATTCATTCAAGAGTTTCATTCAAAACACTGATTCATACAGTAATGAAACAAGCCTTTGTGTGAGTCACTGAATCATTCATTCAAGAGATTTGTTCAAAAATGCTGATTCATCCAGTAATGAAACAAAGTGAAGTTTTTATGAGTGAGTGAGTCAATGAATCATTCATTCAAGAGATTCGTTCAAAAATGCTGATTCATCCAGTAATGAAACAAGTGAAGTCTTTATGAGCGAGTCATTGAATCATTCATTCAAGAGTTTCATTCAAAACACTGATTCATACAGTAATGAAACAAGCCTTTGAGTGAGTCACTGAATCATTCATTCAAGAGTTTCATTCAAAACATTGATTCATCCAGTAATGAAACAAATGAAGTCATTGAATCATTCATTCACATCAAATGTTAAAAAAATAATTCAAATTAATTCAATATTTTTTAAATAGACAGCAGCAGTTAACATATTATTTTGTTTAGTTGTCTGTTCAGAATCACGGGAGAATCGCGATCTCCATTAATTTATCCAGAATCATGCAGCTGAAGGAGAAACCCAAGCCATTCCCAAACAAACACTTTTTGTTCAAAAATGCCACTTTTAGCATGTTGCACATCAAAACTGTGTCCGAAATCATATACTAAGTAGGTACTGTATTTGATACAGAGCTTCACGTCTGTTGAGAAAGTATGGTTGTATAATATGCATGCATGCGAATGCCACTGAAAGCCACATTTTCTTTCTTTTCTTTCATTTCTTTCTTTATAAAAAGGTACGAGCAAGGCCAAATAGAGCCTAATAAAGAGGCAAATTGCAATGCTAATGCATGCATTGTTTTTGTGCTCTGGAACAATGCGGCATAATGGAGCAAATGTCTGAATTTTCTGCAGAAAATGAAGCCACATGTTAGGATGATTACTGTGGGAAAAACTTGAAAGAGGCTTAATTGTACTGTATACATATGGTAATTATGATGATAGAGAGTGATAACTGTGCGTCGCATCAGAAAACAGCTTCCTCTTTTTTTAGTTCTTGGCCTCAACGACAGATACCACAATATGATATCAGACCATCTGTAAATATTACAAATGCAAGTTGATCTTATGAAATGCAAAGTAACTTGAAGCAATCAAACTTTTATCTTAACCTGTGAAGGAAACGACACTAACTTAAAGGTGGTCTTGGCTTTTCAATGACATATTTAGCAATATGTGTAAGATTGAAACTTGACTGGTGGTTGATCAAAAGCCATAATGACCTTTAAGAAAAGACTGAGTTGTGCTGAAATCTCTCAGGTTTGTAGCTAAACTCCTGCACAGTCCTGTATACTTCGCAGTCAATCAGCTCTAGCACCATGCTAATAACCCCTCGCGGTGGAAAAACCCCAACTTTGCATGCTCTTGGACATATCTAAGGTATGGCAGTGCAGGATAAAGGTTAAGATAACTGTCGTCTTCAATTAGCATGTTTCACTTCACAAATGAGCTAACAAAGCAGTTTTTGAACAGTCGTTTAACCTCATTCTGATGCATACTGTATGCTAAGCTCTCTTTTTTGTTTTTGATGTGAAAAGTTTTGTGTATTTGTGGCACGTGGGATCAGTGACCTTTTGCTGGTTTTTAACATTTAGTTTTCTGATTAAATTATGATAAATGCTGGTAGGGGATGATGGAACGATTAGCAGTTATCAGCGTTTTGTTTCGTTATTATACTGATCAGCAATGTCAGAAACTATCCGGTATGTCCCATATATGTATATATATATATATAAATATAATTGTATTTTTTGTACATTAATCTTTTGCATTTAATTATATTGTTATATTATACATATTATATTATTATAAATATTTATTTATTTATTTATTTTTTACATTAATATTTTGCACTTAATTGTGTGTATTTATATAAAGTTTTATTTTTTATATTAACATTTTGCACTTTATTATATTATATTATATTATATATTTAAATGTATTTTTTACATTAATATTTTGCACTTAATTGTGTGTATTTATATAAAGTTTTATTTTTTATATTAACATTTTGCACTTAATTGTATTGTATTATATTATATTATATTAATTATATATTTAAATGTATTTTTACATTAATATTTTGCACTTAATTATATTATGTTATATTATATATATTATATTATTATATATATTTATTTAATTTTATAATTTTTTACATTAATCTTCTGCACTTAATTGTGTTTTGCACTTTTGCACTTAAATATATATTTTTTTGCACTTTTCACTTTTTTGTGTTTTGCACTTTTGCACTTAAAAAAAACAACAAAACAAACAAACAAAAAAAAAATATATATATAAAGTTTTATTTTTTACATAATTACGTAATTAATTACTTAATTGTATTATATTATATTATATATTTAAATGTATTTTTTTACATTAATCTTTTGCATGCTTAATTATATAATATTAAATTAGAAATCCACTTAGTAGTCAGTACAGAGCTGTATTCTAAGACAGAAAATGGCTAGTAATTTAATTTTTTTATTTAGTGTTTTATTGTGTTGTGATCTTGTGCATTATTTACAGCTACTTTTGTATTTGATGTTTATTTGATTTTATAGATAATTTTCATAATTTTCAGATTGCACATTTTTAATTAATCAGTTGAATTAAAGTACTTAGCTTTTTTTTTTGACACTGTGTGTTTTTACATAAAAATAATTTCTAAGGGTCAAAATGTACATTTCCGACACTGTACAAAACAACTCTTTTTGTCAAGCATTTAGTATCCACGAAACAAGCGTTAAGCTTTATCAAATCAAAACATGTCAGCATCTTGTTTTTGTCACGCAACAGTCCTGACACCTGAAACTGAAATTAGCAGACGATGAGCATGTCAAAATATGTCAGGTGTGAAAACCAAATGGGCATGTGATTTCTTTTTTAGGCCCGAACAGCACTGAGGTGTGAACTTAATGATGCAAGAAATATAACAGCTGCTTTTAATGTCTGTAAGACCTGCACAAGGTGTGGTTCACGAAAGGCAACTCTCATTATGAGCTTAACTAACACCGCAACATCAAAGAAACTAAACATTACCTATGATAAACTGCATCTAAAAGTCATTCAAACAGCATTTTATGCATGCATTTTTAAAACAATTGTTGAATTATGTGAATTAAGAAAAAATAGGACTTGAGATAAAGCTAAAAGGTGATTAAAAATAGTGAAAAACCTACATTTAGGTAAAGTGAAACCTATAATGTTGATGTAAAAATTTTTTAAAAAAATCATCTGAATTGAAAGATAAAATGTCAAAAAAGTATTTTCTCTACCTTAAAGCTGTTCAGACTTTCTGTTTCAATAAGCCTTTCCTAAGAAATTGAGTGTACTTTAAAAAAAGCTGTGCTTTAAGTAAAACTACATTTCCTCTTGAATTAAAAAAGAAAATCCGCTAGATAGTGTCCTGTGCTTTAAAATGAAATTAAAAATGCAGTCTTTGATGTTTTCCCCTCGTTTCCCCTATCCTCCCTCTTTTTTTTTTAAAGCATGCACATATTTTTTCCCTCTCTTTTCCATGGTTTTCTCTTTGGTTTGTTCCAAATTCCGAACCATCTGTGGGTATGTGATACTTCTCTTCAGTACAATGAGCCTGGGCAGGGAGGCAGTGTTTCCCATAATCCTCCAATTCATTCAACTCTCACATCATATCATGCAAATGGGGCTTGCTGTCTCAGGACCCGCAATCCTGTTCCAACCGTATGCCTGAGCCTTGTGCGATACAACAAATTTATTATGCATGCATCGCACTAGGCTTATGGTAATAAGGTATTAAATTAGTGCTGGACATTATTGCTCCCCCAGATCATTTCTGTTTCAGAGATTTTTCATAAAAGACATTGGATGTGAAGGGAAACAGATTGGAAGCCAGATGAGGTGACGTTCATTTTTCCATGCCTGTATTTGACATTTCGGATTGCTGCCGTTGCTATCACAGTTCTTCTTTTTTAGGATTTTTAAGCATCACGTTTGAACATACAGTCACAATTTTCATCTGTTAAATCTTGGAAATGAAACCAAATTGGTCCTCAAATGTGGTGCGTGTAAATACACTTGACTTGATGAAGTTTGGCTGAGAGAATCGTTGTGGAATCGCACTTTCACCATAATTTGGCCGTGTAATAGTGTTTTCTTAATGGAACAGGCGGATTGTAAACATTAAACGGAACCTATAATTCCCTTTTCACAAGATGTAATATCAGTCTCTGGTGTCTCCAGAATGTGTCTGTGAAGTTTCAGCCTAAAATCCCCCACAGATCATTTATTATAGCTTGTCAAATTTGCCCCTATTTGGGTGTGAGCAAAAACACACCATTTTTGTGTGTGTCCCTTTAAATGCAAATAAGCTGCTGCTCCCGCCCCCTTTCCAGAAGAGGGCGGAGCTTTAACAGCTCAACAACAACAAAGCTGGAGAATCTCACGCAGCCAAAATGAGGATTGTCAGTAATGGTATTCGTTTCATACATTTCTGTAGTTGCTGTGGAGTTGATTCAACTCATCGACTAGCATGTGTCATTTATTGTAGTTCTTAAACAGAGAATTCTTCAAAAGAAAATATCTCCCTTTGCATTAAACTTCTGAATTTCCCAGAATGCATTGTTGTGTTGATTTTATTTGAAATTCAAAAAGCCTCAAAGGTTTAATGGCCTTACCGGAATAGAGTGCAACAGTCGGTTCTGGAAGTAAAAACTTCAACTTATAAACTTCTATAGACAGCCTTGTGAGTAACGAGGTTGTTAATCGTTAGTATTTGCTTCTATTTAAGCCATTAGCCAGCATTATTTCAACTTAGTTTTAAAATAATCGTGTTTAACAGCGGAATTCGTGGTGAAGAACTACATTACCCATGATGCTGTACTGAAAATTCACCAATCAGAAACAAGCAAAGTGTGCCAAAAGAGCTCTTTAGCTCCGCCCACTCCAATGAAGCACTGCGAATGACGTAATCGAGTCGGCCTCTCAAAATACTTCAATATTTATATGCATATTTTGCAATAAACTTAACCTGTTAACTGTCACTGGGCCTACAGCCATTATTTAAAACAGTAATATCCTATACTAAACCTAAACTAAACTATATATCATTTGAAAACTTTTTCACATTTTCACATTCTGGATTTCCAAAATAAATTACAGAGGAGCAGTAATTTGTCAAGGCATGTTCAGACCTTTATTTTGAAATAGCGATGAACATGAAAAATCATTAAAGAAACATGTTTGTTTTCATGCCAAGAGTTCAAAAGATAACATCCATTCAATTTTTTTGAGGAAAAAAGGTCTGAAAATATGTTTAATAGAGAAAAAAAATACATTTATAAATGTGGCGGCGAGCTATAACCCACATACATGTTGTTTTTATGTTTATTAGAGGATGAATTCATATCAAATTCTGCCAAACTTCCCATACTACTTCTATATAGGATGTCTACTTCATAAATTGTATGAAAATTATATGGTTCAGATCACTCAAACCATATATGGAAATGGAGGCGCCCTTATATGGTCAGTAATGGAGCTTGGGTGTCATCTAGTGAAACAGTGTGGTACTGCGCCCAAACAAAATCTTACTGAAAGCTCATTTTTTGAGATATCAACCTGAAATTTGGAATACAACTTCTGGCTTTGATTTTCTTGCAGTTTTAGAGTAAAACTTGTTTTGTAAAATATATATTTTATATAAAATATTATATTTTTACATTTTACATTTTCATAAACTTTTTTTCACTTTCACTTACATAAATTATTTTACTTCTACAATAATCTGCCAGATTTCATCTTTAAAACAAGACCAGCCTTATGTCTATATTTCAAAGTATTCTTCAATTACAAGCATTTAAGTTTGGATAGTGCGTTTTCATGTCTATAAAAAAAAGTGGGAGTTAAGGTTAAAATATATATGTATATAAAATCAACATTTTTAAATGCACAGTTTTATATTTATCCATCGTTTTTAACTCTGTTATGCTGTTTGCAATGCTTCATGGGATTGTAGTTCTTTCAGTTCACAGTCTTGTACCTGAAATGACACACATTGTTGTATCACATTGTAGATCACTTTATTGCTAATTGCATCACACAAAAGCCCTATAAATCATTCTAGATCATGAATATGCAACACTTTATCAATCACTGCCTGTCATGACGAGTGCTGACACTGATTAATACGGCTCACGTACGATTACACATTTAGTTATGTGTTACTGTGGCCCTCAAAAGAGTCTTTGTACTTCATTATATTTATATGACAATCGCACAATAACAACACGAGGAAATCCCTGGATCCACTGGGATCGTTGCAGCAGCAAGTAAACACTCATTATGAACTTCCTGAGGAACAAAAAACGATTAGCAAACATCTTGTTTCATAATGTGGAGCAGCATTTTTTCTCTTTGATCATGTGGTCGACGTGGTCTTGAATGGAAAGTACAGTCAAGTTTTAGCTTCACAGGTTAGAAATGAGATTTTTGGGGCAGCAGGAGGTTGATTTTTAGGGTCACAAATGCAAAGAAACGAAACTATCACACGTTTCATGACACGCTATTATGTTCTTTTGTACATAAACTGGCATGAGGTGTTGGACACAAAGTGAAAAAATGACGCCTCTGCAAAAAAACCTACAAGGTGTCGTGAAGCGGTAAACGCTTGCAAGAGCTTCTCAAAATGTCGGCGCTCGGCCACACGAATACTGAGCGATAATGTCCAGAACTGCCGCTGGCGTTTGACTGAATGACCTGTATCAAATCAGCTAAAGCAGAGTTAAATTAACTGCATTTAATTGTGTTAAATTTCCCTCAGCGGGAGTTGATTTAACTACAGTGGTTTGGCTTTTCACAGTACCGTTAGACACGTTAATTGAGAATCAGTACAGGCGAGAAACCGCCGGCTGCTTTTCTCAAAACCTTTCTCTCTGTTTTCAAACACCGTTTCTGCTGATTGCATGAGTTTCTTCTCTTAAAACATCCAAAAGCGATTTACTTAAAAACACATCAAAAGCAGCAGCTACATACTGAAAGTGTGAAGAACAACCGGACTGAATAATTTGTTGAGTTTCTTCTTTGCTTTAATCACAGCATCACTTGAACAAAATCTGATGATCATGTTCTCCAGCATGAGCTTCAGAAGAAGAACAACATCTGACCGTCACATGATCAATGACACTTATTTACTTACTGCTCGTGAGCAGCTTATTTCATGTAAACAGGATTAGATTGCAACTTTTTAAGTGGAATTGATACTTAAAATCTGTCCCAGCCACTGCTAATTTATTTCAAGAGTACTCTATTATCCATAAACAATAATTTAAAATGATAATAATTTACAAATTAATTTGAAAATAATATTATAAATGTTGTGTAGTCTATAAGGCACAGTTGTCCTGTCCTTGTTGGTTCCCTTGGTTACTGATTTGATTAGTGTCCTTGTTTCAGGTGTGTCTAGTTAGTTTCTCCCTTTGTTTGACTTGTATATATTCCCTGTATATATTCCCTCAGTCTCTGTCGGTTCTTGTTTATTGTGAATGTGGTTGTCTTCTGTTTCATTTCTGGTTCCTGTGTGTTTCGTCATTAAAGTCTGCATTCCTGCATTTCTCCTCATTGTGAGTGTCATATTCTGTGACAGAAATAGTGCAGAATCCTTCAATATTTAAAACTAAAAATATATATTTATAAAACCTTAAATATAATATTTAAATAATAATATTAAATAACACTAACATTAAATTATAATATTATTTCTTAAAAAAATTAATTTAATATGAAATAAAACAATAATATTATTTAAAAAATTAATATTAAATAAATCAATATTAAATAGTATTTAGTGAATCAATATTAAAAAAAATAGTTATTAATAAAAGTATTAAATGTTAAATCAATATTAAAAACAATAAAATTAAATAATAGCATTAAATATTAAATAAAACAATATGAAATATTATATATAAAATAAACTAATATATATAATTAAATTAATATTAAATACAAATTAAATTGTTATATAAATGAAAAATAAATATAAATGATAAATAAAACACTAATATTAATATCAATATTAAATGAATTAAATGAATATTAAATAAAACAATAAAATTAAATAGTAATATTATATAAAATTAACATTAAATAACAGTAATATTAAATAATAGCATTCAATATTAAAACAATATGAAATAATATTATATATAAAATAAACTAATATATATATATATATATATATATATATATATATATATATATATATATATATATATATATATATATATATATATAAATTTAAAATAATATTAAATAAAATTAAATCGTTATATAAATGAAAAATAGATATAAATGATAAATAAACACTAATATTAAATAATAGTATCAAATATTAAATGAATATTAAATAAAACAAATCTAAATAGTAATATTATATAAAATTAACATTAAATAAAACATAGCATTAAATAAAACAATATGAAATAATATTATATATAAAATAAACTAATATATATATATATATATATATATATATATATATATATATATATATATATATATATATAAAATTAAATTAATATTAAATAAAAATTAAATCATTATATAAATGAAAAATAAATATAAATGATAAACACTAATATTAAATAATAGTATCAAATATTAAATGAATATTAAATAAAACAAATCTAAATAGTAATATTATATAAAATTAACATTAAATAAAACAGTAAAATTAAATAATATTAAATAACACAATATGAAATAATATTATATATAAAATAAACTAATATATTATATATAATTAAATTAATATTAATTAAAAATTAAATCGTTATATAAATGAAAAATAAATATAAATGATAAATAAAACACTAATATTAAATAATAGTATCAAATATTAAGTGAATTAAATGAATATTAAATAAAACAATAAAATTAAATAGTAATATTATATAAAATTAACATTAAGTAAAACAGTCATATTAAATAATAGCATTAAATATTAGGTAAATATTAAATAAAACAATATGAAATAATATTATATATAAAATAAACTAATATATATAATTAAATTAATATTAAATAAATTAAAACGTTATATAAATGAAAAATAAATATAAATGATAAATAAAACACTAATATTAAATAATAGTATCAAATATTAAATTAATATTAAATAAAACAATAAAATTAAATAGTAATATTATATAAAATTAACATTAAATAAAACAGTAATATTAAATAATATTAAATAACACAATATGAAATAATATTATATATAAAATAAACTAATATATTCTATATAATTAAATTAATATTAATTAAAAATTAAATCGTTATATAAATGAAAAATAAATATAAATGATAAATAAAACACTAATATTAAATAATAGTATCAAATATTAAGTGAATTAAATGAATATTAAATAAAACAATAAAATTAAATAGTAATATTATATAAAATTAACATTAAGTAAAACAGTCATATTAAATAATAGCATTAAATATTAGGTAAATATTAAATAAAACAATATGAAATATATATATATATATATATATATATATATATATATATATATATATATATATATATATATATATATATATATATACACACATTTATTATGTATGATTAAATCAATATGAAATATTATCAAATATTACATGAATCAATATTAAAATAAAAAAATAAAATTAAATAATATTATATATTAAATAAATTAACATTAAATAAAACAGTAATATTAAATAATAGCATTAAATATTAGGTAAATAAATAAAGCACTAATATTAATAGCATTAAATATTAAGTAAATTAATATTAAATAAAACAATACAATTAAATAATATTATATATAAAATAAATTCATACTACATAAAACAGTAATATTAAATAATAATAAATAAAATTCTTAAACTTAAATAAAACAATAATATTAAATAATAATAATCAAATGTTTATTTTTATAAATGTTTATTTATTTAATAATTTGTATTTCTCAAAATCATAAACATTCTTTATTTCCAGGTTGCAAATTTTTGGACACACTGCCTGTGACTCACACTACATGAGCGCGTCGCGTCATAATATCCATTATTTCTGTAATTCTGTCATATTCACTCAGATTAAAGCCGTGCATTAATAACGTTTTCATGACTAATTAATAGTTTGCACCTTGCCAAGAATCGTTTTCTTCCACCACTAATTCTAATTGGTCCAATTAATCATGCAAAAGGTAATTAGCATAGTCAAATGAGACGTGAAGCTTGTTGGTGCTCCGGGGAATTTGCCATGTTTTTTTTCTTCCTCTTTTTGATACAAATAAAGAATTAGTCAAGGGTGGTGGTAGATGGGATCCCGGGCGTTCTCACCATAATACTAATGACCGTGCGTCTTTGTGGTGTGGCGCGTGGGAATGACAGATGCATTCACGCAGGGAACTGGCACATCAATAGAGAGAGAAGCGCTCAATGAGGGATGTACATGAGAGAACAAATGCAGAAAAAGAGGAACACTTCCTGTCTGGAGTTTGAGTTTAAATAGATAGGAGAGGTAAAGTGCTCTGTGTTCGGACCTTTTTGTGCAGTCGCACTCAAAATTGATCAGTTTGTCAGAGGATTGAAGCAGAATGACTGTGTTAGATCATTTCTTTTTCTTTACACTGAGACGTTATTATAGGAGGAAAACCTTTAAGGATGCTCATCCTGAGAAATAGACCTCAACAACGTCTCAAACTGTGCTCAAATTTACCAAGATCGCAAAGTTTGCAGTTCTAACTTTAGGAGAAACATCTGCGATCTTTATTTATAAGAGTGTAACTGTAAGTCTTCTAAAAAGCAAATGCATTAACTAGGATATCACATAAATGAACTTCCAGCATGAGCAATTATTGCATATATTTCATAAGCTCAGTGAAGGATGAGTCTCATAACTGTATCGGTACATCCATGCTTTTCAGACTGGCTTTGTCTGAGATTGAAAGCAACAGAGCGTGATTTTATTTCTTTATTTCTCTTCTTATTTATTGCTGTGAGATGTGACATGGAGAACAGGTCCAGCTCCTCATACGCTGTCAGCTGTGATTGGCACGAGTCTGGCAGCTTATTTATTTCACTGGGGTTTGATCAATACACTGGAGTTCTAGCTAAATTGCCTCCATTGCTTATGGCTCACAGAGAGAGTGAGGGGGAGAGAGCCGGCCTCGGTCTGAAATGCACAGGAATACACTGTCAAAAATGATCTGTTTGCATTGGTAGACTCCAACGAGCCCACATAGAAGATAGACAAAGAACTGGGTAGAATCAGCTTGAACAAGTTAAATTCACATAAACATGTATACATGAATATATACAGTATTTAGTGCCGTCAAATCAATTAATTGTATCTAACATAAAAGTTTGTACTTTATATATAATTATGTGTGTATATATATATATATATGCATATAGGCTATATATTATATACACACACACACACACACACACACACACACAAGCTTTTATGTTAGATGCGAATGCGATTAATCGTGATAGATAGATAGAATGAACAAATGATTGATAGAACGAATGCACGATAGTTAGAACGAACGATACATAGAACAAACAAAAGAACGAACAAACTGTAGATAGAACGAACGGACAATACAACGAATGAACGACAGAACAAACAAAAAACAATAGATAGAATGAATGAATGATAGAATGAATGAAAAAATGATAGATAGAACAAATGATAGAATGAACGAATAAACGATAGATAGAATGAATGAACAATAGAACGAACGATAGATAGAACAAACGAAAGAATGAACAAACTGTAGATAGAACGAACTAACGATAGTTCGAACAAAAGATACAACGAATGAACGACAGAACAAACAAAAAATGATAGAATGAACGATAGAATTAACGAATGATAGAAAGAACGATTGAATGAAAGAGAATGAACAAACTGTAGATAGAATGAAAGAATGATAGATAGATAGATGGATAGATAGAATAATCGAACAATAGATAGAACGAATGAAAAAACGTTAGAATTAATGATAGAAAGAATGAATGATTGATAGAACAAACTAACTGTTGATAGAAGAACAATAGAAAGAACGAACGATAGATAGTTTGAATGAAAGATAGAATGAACGAACGATAGATGGAATGAATGGACGATACAACAAATGAACGACAGAACAAACAAAAAGCAATAGATAGAATAAATGAATGATAGATAGAATGAAAAAATGATAGATAGAACAAATGATAGAATGAACGGACGTTACAATGAATGAACGACAGAACAAACAAAAAACGATAGATAGAATGAATGATAGAATTAACAAATGATAGAAAGAACGAATTAATGAAAGAGAACAAAAACTGTAGATAGAATGAACTAACGATAGATAGATAGAATAATCGAACAATAGATAGAACGAACGAAAAAATGTTAGAATTAATGATAGAAAAAACTAATGATTGATAGAACAAACTAACTGTTGATAGAAGAATGATAGAAAGAACGAACGATAGTTTGAATGAAAGACAATGAACGAACGATAGATAGATAGAATGAACAAATGAACTAGATAGAATGAACGGACGATACAACGAATGAACGACAGAACAAACTAAAAACAATAGATAGAATGAACGAATGATAGAATGAATGAAAAAATGATAGATAGATAGAACAAATGATAGAATGAACGAATAAACGATAGATAGAATGAACAATAGAACGAACAATAGAACAAACGAAAGAATGAACAAACTGTAGATAGAACGAACTAACGATAGTTCGAACAAAAGAAAGAACAAACAAATGAACTATAGATAGAATGAACGGACGATACAACGAATGAACGACAGAACAAACAAAAAAACGATAGAATGAATGATAGAATTAACGAATGATAGAAAGAACGAATGAATGAAAGAGAATGAACAAACTGTAGAGAGAATGAACGAACAATAGATAGATAGATAGATAGATAGAACGAAAAAAGGTAAGAATTAATGATAGAACGAACGAATGATTGAAAGAACAAACTAACTGTTGATAGAAGAACGATAGAAAGAACGAACGATAGATAGTTTGAATGAAAGAGAATGAACGAACGATAGATAGAATGAACGGACAATACAACGAATGAACGACAGAACAAACAAAAAACAATAGATAGAATGAACGAATGATAGATAGAATGAAAAAATGATAGATATAGATAGATAGAACAAATGATAGAATGAACGAATGAACGATAGAACAAATGATTGATAGAACAAACGACAGAACAAACAAACTGTAGATAGAACGAACTAACGATAGTTCGAACAAAAGATAGATAGAACAAACGAACTGTAGATATAATGAACGGACGATACAACGAATGAACAACAGAACAAACAACAATAGATAGAATGAACGAATGATAGATAGAATGAAAAAATGATAGACAGAACAAATGATAGAATGAACGAATAATACAACGAATGAACGACAGAACAAACAACAATAGATAGAATGAACGAATGATAGATAGAATGAAAAAATGATAGACAGAACAAATGATAGAATGAACGAATGATACAACGAATGAACAACAGAACAAACAACAATAGATAGAATGAATGAATGATAGATAGAATGAAAAAATGATAGACAGAACAAATGATAGAATGAACAGACGATACAACGAATGAACGACAGAACAAATAAAAAACGATAGATAGAATGAACGATAGAATTGACGGATGATAGAAAGAACGAATGAATGAAAGAGAATGAACAAACTGTAGATAGAATGAAAGAACGATAGATAGATAGATGGATAGATAGAATAATCGAACAATAGATAGAATGAACAAAAAAAAGTTAGAATTAATGATAGAACGAACAAATGATTGATAGAACAAACTAACTGTTGATAGAAGAACAATAGAAAGAACGAACGATAGATAGTTTGAATGAAAGATAGAATGAACGAACAAAAGAAAGAACATAGTTTGAACAAAAGGATCTCAGAGACGAGGTAAAGAATCCTAAAAAATGACCCCCACAACCTGAAGTGTTGTGAAATACATGAAGACTGGTTTTTATTGACTTTATAAACAGACGGATTGAGAGTGACTCTTGAATTACCAGCAGCACAAGAATTCATCTGGCAGCAAGTTTTGGCAGTTCATCTCCTATCCTGAAAAATCCTGAAAATCTTGCAGAGATGGACTAAAAATGAACTGAAATGTATTTTCTGTTGCCATCATTCCTGTGTTAGGCTCCTTTCCTCAGCTCCCTTGTTTGTTGCTATGGTGATTAATTACCCTCACCTGTCCCTTGTTACAGTAGGTGTTTCATTGTCAGGGGCATGTTCTTCGTACCTCGCTTAACACATCTGTGATGATTTCACAGACAATCCTGATAACTGAACTCTGGCTAATTTGGTTCTTCAAACGAATTTGCAGATTGGATTAAAATATCTGGATTAAGATTACTGCGTGTTCTCGTGTTCTATGAAAAGGGCAGATGTATCGATACACGAAACCACGATCAGCAATGCAGCGATTGGCTGGAGTCAAGACGGCAACGTAATGACATCATAGAATGAGAAAAGACGAAAAACTTGACAAATTTCTAGACATTTATAAGGAAACAGTCAAGCGAATAAATGACAGAAGAACGACATAAATGTTATAATAGATAAATGAAATGTGCACTATTTTTTTTTTTTACATGATTACCCAATTATTTAGGCTATATTCACAGTTTCTAGTATTTGTACAGGCAATTTTTTATTTCATTGTTGTAATTAGCAACTAATTTACCTTTGAAGCATATTTGACAGCATTAATTAAAGTTTCTTAAGGGTCAAGATCAAGTTATCTGCGTCTCCTGTGCTTCATCAAGCAAATGCACAAATGCATGTATGGCATAGACATCTGTACATCGTGTGTAAGACTCCAATAAAAATTATTACGTAATTATTCCCTCACGAATGAATCTCTCAAAGAGTAAAACTGTCGGTGTCTATATTATGACACTACACGGCATTATAGTATTATTTGCAAATTTATTTTTAAATCATTATTATTGTCCCTGGTTTACATTAGGGTACTCTTGTGGGAAAGTAGCAGTGGCTGGGACAGACTTTAAGCATCACCTCCGCTTAAAAAGATGCAATCTAATCCTGTTTACATGAAATAAGCCTGCTCCCAAGTTTACGGACCTGTTGCTATGACAGCAAGTCCAGGATGAGCGTCGAAGAACCGAACAATCCAAGATCATGCCAAATCGCCATCAGTCAAATCCAGCTAAGTGAGTTAGCGACGTACGAAGAATATGCCCCAGGTCTTGTCCACTGATGACTGTTTTGTTGATGTGCTCAGTTTTGTTCCTTGATTTTCTGGTGTTTTCAGGTTTATTTGTTCATTAAGCTTTTCAAAACGGTGCACGCTAACTACAAAAGATGGAAAAAGCTTCCATTTTCATGTAAAAAAATCAGTTTCTGCTATGAAAAGTGTATAAAACAATGAAAGTATTTAGAAAGTATTTCTTTCACATGTCATTTTACTTACACATTTTGAATAAATGAGTCTGTGAATGCATTTCTGGGGTGGAAAATAGGCAAGCTTAGGCATATATTATCAACATAAATGAAGATTATCATAGAATGGTCAGTTGAAGTACTTATGAAATGGAAATAAATACAAACGGAACATGCACAAAACTACAAATGCAGATATTATATATATTATGATATATTCTTATCAAAAAGCTTCGGATGTAACAGATCATGTGGTTATAAAATTGTATATATATATATGCGCTTTCCATTATTTTGCAATTCATTCAATACAAATACTATGCATGAATACTGTAGTTCTGTAGCTTTTTCAGTTTTTCTGAGTAATTAGATTCAATGTGCTCTTGACTTCACTGGAACAACTTTGCTTTTGTAAATGTTCTTGAAAAGACACACTTGTCCATCTTGATCTCGTTCACATTCGCTGTATGTAGCTGCTTTAAATAGCTCTCAGTTAACCAGAAGACTTTGAAGTGTTTTTGACGGTTGCTTCTTGATTCTGTGACATTTTAGTCCCAAACCACCTGCACATCAATACAGAGAGAAATGATCAGAAAGAAAGATAGAGAGAGGGAAACAATGAGAGAGAGCTGGACTGGACCTTTGCCAACATATTATTGTGGTTACATCACTTCCTCTTTCAGAGACCAGAGGAAAATCTTATTGCTCTTTCATAGTTATGTTTCATTTACGTTTCAATTTTGTCTCATTTGCTCTCAGTGTTGTCTTGGAGATTCAATTGTGATATTAAATATTATATGACACGTGATCGTCCAAATGTACAGTATTTATACTCCTTCTTTGTGAAGGTTGTTTACATGTATGGCATTTTGGGAAATTTCTAGCATGTCAAATCAAGCTAAAAACATGGACACATCAAGTCTGTATTTTTAGGAACGTAAACATTGTTAATCTAATTGTGGCTGCATAAATATTTGATATTAAGTAAATTAGATCGCTAGCTAAAAACATTTTTATAAATGGATTTCTATCTGGGAGTCAATGCCATTAGCGGCCGGTCGCTGCTGCCGCGGGGGTCCGTAATTAACTCCAGTCAAGTGTGGCTAAATATTTTTGACATTTTTCCTCGTGCAGAATTAACTGTCACAGTGGAGAGAGAGTAACCATCTTGTCACGTCAGGTTTATATAAGGCCGTCTCTCTCAGTAAAGCTCATGATGGACGGAGATGATGGAGTACACACATGTAAAGTAGATGTGAGCTCTTACCAAGCTGTATTTTCACCCTCTTTTAATTCTCATTTTAACGTGCGTCCTCTGACACGGCTGTGTTCACACTATCTGTGTGTCAAAATGCTCTTCAGTGGCTTTTTTGGGTGCAAGAGTCACACTTATTGAACACCTTGATAACAGCACAGGATGTCACAGCTACATACTGAACATACAGCAAAGCCACATTTTAGCAGCAAATTGTTAGTGACATTACAATAGGAATGGTTTAGAATGATATGATAGTGTACTGCATACTATGCATGCACTGTGTGCTGTCTACTATTTAAAAAAAAATTCATTGGTAATGAAAGGTGTCAGAGTACACAGTGTACACCGCCGAAAGCACCAACAATGGACACGTGAGCATCAGAACTGGACCACGGAGCAATGGAAGAAGGTGGCCTGGTCTGATGAATCATGTTTTCTTTTACATCTCGTGGATGGTCGGGTGCGTGTGCGTCGCTTACCTGGGGAACACATGGCACCATGATGCACTATGGAAAAGAAGGCAAGCCGGGGGAGGCAGTGTGATGCTTTGGGCAATGTTCTGCTGGGAAACCTTGGATGTTACTTTGACACGTACCACCTACCTAAGCATTGTTTCAGACCATGTGCACCCTTTCATGGAAATGGTAGCCTATTCCCTGGTGGCTGTGGCCTCTTTCAGCAGGATAATGCTCCTGACACAAAGCAAAAATGGTTCAGGAATGGTTTAAGGAGCACAACAACGAGTTTGAGGTGTTGACTTGGCCTCCAAATTCCCCAGATCTCAATCCAATGGAGCATCTGTGGGATGTGCTGAACAAACAAGTCCGATCCATGGAGGACACCTTCAGGGGTCTAGAGGAGTCCATGCCTCGACGGGTCAGGGCTGTTTCGGTAGCAAAAGTGGGACAATATTAGGAAGGTGGTCATAATGTTATGCCTGATTGGTGTATGTATACACACACACACACAGCTATTCTCTGAATATACTGGAATGCTGTCAGTCTGAAACACAGTCAATGCACTTATTTTAATTAGTAATCAGATCTGGCACATGAACAAGTATGAATCATACTTGTTCATTTACCAAGTGCTGATGTTCATGACAAAGGCCATCATCACTGTAACAAGATCCTCAAGTGTATCTATCTATCTATCTATCCGTCTGTCTGCATCACCTTGTCAGATTGTCTTTCCTCTAAGTGAAGATGTCTGTGAGTTGATTTCCTGCTTTTGTAACCCTGATCATCATTATGCAAAGACACTCATGCAGAAGGATTATGTTACACTCTAATACTAGTCATAAATAGCTGAAAAGTGATAACTTCATTTGATTCTTATTTCATACCCTTTAGTGCGCAATACAAGAATCCCACTTTGTTTGATATTGAAAGCATTTCCAATTCCATCACATTTGGGAGAATGAAAATCAAGTTAATTTTGTATCTGTCAGATGCAGCTGAAAACCTATTGAAGATCTACAGTATATGAGATGACACGTCATTCCAAGCCTGAGCAATGTTCACAATGCTCTTTTTCATTCAATGCAAGCGTACTGTGACCAGTGGCCGTCGCGATCGCTTCTCTTCGGCCGTTAATATAATTGGCGCCATATTTGGTGCAACACATCTTTTGAGGGAGAGTAAATGAATTCTCATTTTTGGGTGAAATATTTTGTTAATAAATGAGAAAACAGGGTTTTTTGTCTCCCTCCATCATTAACCCATCCTCGTGCAACCAATAAACAAAATTTAACCCTCCATCTCTTTGTTTTTAATGAACTCAGTGATGGAAATGTTCAATATCTACACAAACAGTCAAATTGTGTGAAGGAAGCATTTACAGAAGATTGTACAGCCTTACTTTTGCAATGAAATGTCACATACTAAAGCTTAAAGTCAACATGAAATCAAAACAACTTGTCTTTTGGTGAACAATTCATCATGTTATGCTGAAGAAGAAAATGTTTTCCTCATAATAATAATAATAAGATTTGCTCCACCTCTAAAACATCATCTCCCAGACTGCATCCGAAAACAGTCAGCAATTCCATAAAAAAATAAAATTACAAACAAGGACAAATAAATAAATAAACAATTTAGTCTACTACTAATAATAGCCAACTATACAACAATCATAATCAAAATGTAAAAATAAAACTCGGATATAGTCTTCGCTGTATGAATTAAATATAAATATACAAGTTACTAAAGTGATTCAGTGAAGAGCAGTGGATGATTCTCGTTTTCTTTTGTAGTTTGATTAACATTAACGACACAGACAGCAGCAGGTTTATTAGGCTGCTGTCACTTTAAGACCGAATGCACAGATCTAATATACTGACAAGCGTTGATTACTTTTCCAACAGTTTATGTTCACTTAAGACATAATCGACTGCGTTTAAATGAAAACTCGGCAAGATCGAATTCCGATTCTCTTTTGAATCGATTCTGAGCTTTGTTTTTAACAGCAGATGGTGCTGCGTGCTTTAGAAACACAGCTTGCTTCCAATTCCTTACACACACAAGAATTGAACCTTCTATAAAATAATCATTCATAAAGTTTGAATAGGTTGAAGCGAATTACAAGGGTGTTTGCGGTGGACTGTTTACATTAATTTCACGTCATAAAAGCATTCTGAGGTGCAAGTACATTCTCAGACTCTTCAGCGCTCTTCTTCATGAGCATTTGAGCATGTGGTTAAAAACTAGCCTAGAGCGCCATCTGCTGTTAAAGACTAATCTCAGAGAGAGTATCGCGATGCATTCAGAAAATCTCAGAATCGAGTGATGATGCATTGATTTATTGTCCCAGCCCTAGTAATTACTTATTCAAAATGAGTACCTACTCAAACGAGTATGTGATTTGGGACACAGCCCTAGACTGAACGATGTTATTGATTGTTCATCAATTGTTTGCACAGATCACAGATCTGTAAAATCCGGCTCCATACCATCATGCAATGCCCACTTTTCACAATCCAGTCCATTCCAGATGTATAAAATCAAGTCCCACCCTACATTTCTGCAGGCATTAAGGAAGTGGAATTGTGTTGTCGATGCAGTTTCATGTGGTCTTTAACAGTTGCTGTCTTGCATCTACCTGAAGTTATTGAGTTAATTTAACTTCCCTATTGCTTATTTCATTGCAAGACAATTAAAGTGCGAGCTCAGATGAACCGTGCAAATAGAAACGTGCCCGAAACCCTCAACAAAACACAATAAACGCTGCAGAAAGAGCTTCTGGTGTGGTTTTGCAGAGAGCTCAGGAGAGCAATCACTGCTTATGAAAGGATATGCTGCTCTCTGCAAGTCATTTAATTAGACTGAATGCTTGTTTCACTTTCTCTAATGAAACACAATAAGACTTGCGTGGCACGGATCCGTTTTGTATGCTTTTTTTTTTGACTGTGGGTTAAAAAACAAATCTAAATCTAATGAGATGAAAACACACACAGACCTCTCTCTATGCTTTTCTGTCATGTTTTTTTCCCTTTCCTTCCAACCAAAGCTTAAATAAGTCCCATCATCTCCATGACAACCGATGCGCCGGCAACATAGAAACATATTAATGTAAAACCATGGCAACGTTTTCCAATTGAATTAAGCAGCACCTGTGCACATTACAGAAGGAGATAAAAGAGCGGAGCGCTGGTGGGGCTGTTACACACAGCTGTGCCCACACGCCTTCAACTTCCACCATTATTCCCCAACAAATCCAACGTCTCGTGTTGTTTATATGCACATATGCCTTATATAAGACGAAAGACATGAGATCTTCTTCAGGTTGTGGTGAAAGTGATGGTGATAATTCATCTATAGTGTATCATTTCACTTGAGTGAAGTGTTGCTGATGTGGTAAATAATGAGTGAATGTCAGATCTTCAGATGTTCTGGACAGTCACGGAGTCTATAAACAGAGAGAGAAATTAGCATCAAATAAGACAGTAGAAAGAGATAAGATGACAGGGTCATCATATATATATATATATAAATGTCATTATTTAAATGTCATTTATTGAAATATAAAAAGCAAAGTATTACAAAATGTATATATATATATATATATATATATATATATATATATATACATTTTGTAATACTTTGCTTTTTTTAATAAATGACATTTACATACATACATTATATAATGTATATATTAATTTTGTATTATAAATAAATTTCTCTATATATTTCATATATATATATATATATATATATATATATATATATATATATATATATATATATATATATATATATATAGTAGTCAACATTTGAAGTGGATCAAAAAAGAAAAAAGTTCATCAAAGTTGTCCTAAGAAGAAGGTTTTAGGACAACTTTGAAAGGTTTTGATCCACTATATATATATATATATATATATATATATACACTTTGTTATATTTTACATATAAATATTAAATTATAATATTTATATATATATATATATATATATATATATATATATATATATATATATATATATATATATATATATATATATATACACACACACACACTTAATTATAGAAAATATTTTTTATTCATTTTTTTTCTAATTTGTCAGTTATTCTGATAATATAATGTGCAAAGAAATATTTTGTATTAAGTATATCTATATAATTATATATATATACAATTATAAAATTATATATACACACACAAATATATATTCCGTTGCACATTATATTAGCAGAAGAATTGACAAAAAAAAGTTCAAATTAAAAAAGTTATTTCAAAATGTATATATTTATAATAACTTATATATAATTTTTATTTAATACAAAATATTTAATTGCACATTGTATTATCAGAAGAAATACAGAAATTTTTATTTTTTTATTTTGAATAATTAAAAAGTGTGTATTTATGCATATCAGCAGAACTGAAAATTTATTTCAGAATTTATTTCACTTTTCTTTCTAAATTACAGTACAGTTGTGAATCATGATTTGCTACTTGCTATTGCTAATTAAGAGTCAGTGCTATAGGGTGAATATTTGCATGTTGATGCTTCAGTATGTTCTGCATCAGATATATTTGCATTGAGTGTTGGACTTTTAATTAGAAGCATCTTAGAGAGCATTTGATCATACAGAAGAAAATTACTGTACATTTTCAGTGTATACTTGACAACACTTTGAAGCCAGAAGCCTTAATGTGTGTGTGTGTGTGTGTGTGTGGAACACAGTAGAAAGATTTCCAGGTTCTCCATTGTGTGTTTTATTCTCCAGCGCTGGAATAACAGTATCTCTCCATCAGTAATGAATGGAGCTCACACTTACCTTCATACAGCAGCAGCATCTCTCATCTGAACTAAAGGAGATGGAGAACGCTTTCAAGCTAAAGATCTCATACTCTCCTACATCTCGACCGCGGCGTAATTGCTGAATGTTATGTTCCACATGCTGAAAAATAACAGCTGTATCTTATGAATATTTATGATAAATATAGCTATTGGTGATAAATATTTAATTGTAGCTCTTTCAGAGGCCTGTTCATATGCACAGACTGAGAGAGGCCTGTTTAACACTCGTTCTATCGATCTGTCTGTCTGTCGTTCATTCATTTGTTCTGTCTGTCTGTATGCTGTTCTGTATGTCTATCATTCATTCTATCATTCCTTCTATTTGATCATTCGTTTGTTATATCTATCGTTCATTTGTTCATTCTATGTCATTTGTTTGTTCTGTCTGTCTGTCTGTCTGCCGTTCATTCATTCTGTATGTCTATCCATCTATCGTTTGTTTGTTCGTTTGTTCGTTCTATGTTGTTCATTCATTCTGTATGTCTATCATTAGTTCTCTCTATCATTTGTTTGTTCATACATTCTTTTTATCTATCTATCTTTCGTTCGTTCTATTGTTTGTTTGTTTGTTCATTTTATCTATCGCTCATTCGTTCGTTATATCTATCGTTCATTTGTTCATGTCGTTTGTTTGTTCTGTCTGTCTGTCTGCCGTTCATCCATTCTGTATGTCTATTTATCATTCTATCTATCTATCTATCTATCTATCTATCTATCTATCTATCTATCTATCTATCTATCTATCTATCTATCGTTTGTTTGTTCGTTTGTTCGTTCTATGTTGTTCATTCGTTCTGTATGTCTATCATTAGTTCTATCTATCATTTGTTTGTTCATTCATTCTATATATCTATCTAACTTTCATTCGTTCTATCGTTTGTTTGTTTGTTTGTTCATTTTATCTATCGCTCATTCGTTCGTTAAATCTATCGTTCGTTTGTTCATTCTGTCATTAGTTTGTTCTGTCTATCTATCTATCTATCTATCTATCGTTTGTTTGTTCGTTTGTTCGTTCTTTCTGTATGTCTATCATTAGTTCTATCTATCATTTGTTTGTTCATTCATTCTATATATCTATCTATCTTTCATTTGTTCTATCGTTTGTTTGTTTGTTCATTTTATCTATCGCTCATTCGTTCGTTAAATCTATCGTTCGTTTGTTCATTCTGTCATTCGTTTGTTCTGTCTGTCTGTCTGCCGTTCATTCATTCTGTATGTCTATTTATCATTCGTTCTATCTATCTATCTATCTATCTATCTATCTATCTATCTATCTATCTATCTATCTATCTATCTATCTATCTATCTATCTATCTATCTATCTATCTATCATCTATCTATCGTTTGTTTGTTCGTTTGTTCGTTCTATGTTGTTCATTCCTTCTGTATGTCTATCTATCATTCGTTCTATCTATCATTCGTTTGTTAGTTCTACCTATCTATCTCTGTCTATCGTTTGTTCTATCTATCTATCTATCTATTGTTCGTTCAATCTATCGTTTGTTCTATTGTTCATTCTATTGTTTGTTCAATTGTTTGTTCTATCTTTTGTTCATTTGTTCGTTCTATCTTTCCATCCATCATTTGTTCGTTCTATCGTTTGTTTGTTTTATCTATCTATTGTTCGATTGTTCATTCTATCGTTCATTCGTTCTATCATTAGTTCGTTCTATCATTTGTTCATTCTGTCGTTCGTTTGTTCTATCTATCGTTAGTTTGTTCAATCTATCGTTCGTTTTATCGTTCATTTGTTCTATCTATCATTCTTTCGTTCGTTCTATCGTTCATTCATTTGTTCGTTCTACCGTTCATTCGTTCTATCTATCGTTCATTTTATTTATCATTCTTTCGTTCGATCTATCTATCGTTCGTTCTATCTATCATTTGTTCTATCTATCGATATTTCTTTCGTTTCTTCTAACATTTGTCTATCATTCTATCTATCATTTGTTCATTCTATCGTTCGTTTGTTCTATCTATAGTTCGTTTTATTATTTGTTCTATCTATCATTCTTTTGTTCGTTCTATCTATCCATCATTTGTTCATTTGTTCGTTCTATCGTTCATTCGCTCTATCTATTGTTCTTTCATTCGTTCTGTTGTTTGTTTTATCTATCATTCTTTCGTTCATTCTATCATTCGTTCGTTCTATCTATCATTCTATCTATCGTTCGTTCTATCTATCATTTGTTCAATCTATCATTCATTCTATCATTTCTTCTATCATCTATCTATCTATTGTTCATTCTGTCATTCTATCTATCTATCTATCTATCTATGTATTGTTATTTCTATCATTCTATACATCGTTCTATCATTCTATCATTCTATCTATCTATCTATCATTTGTTCTATCTATCATTTGTTCTATCTATCGATATTTCTTTCGTTTCTTCTAACATTTGTCTATCATTCTATCTACCTATCATTTGTTCATTCTATCGTTCGTTTGTTCTATCTATAGTTCGTTTTATTATTCATTTGTTCTATCTATCATTCTTTTGTTCGTTCTATCTATCCATCATTTGTTCATTTGTTCGTTCTATCGTTCATTCGCTCTATCTATTGTTCTTTCATTCGTTCTGTTGTTTGTTTTATCTATCATTCTTTCATTCATTCTATCTTTCGTTCATTCTATCATTCGTTCGTTCTATCTATCGTTCGTTCTATCTATCATTTGTTCAATCTATCATTCATTCTATCATTTCTTCTATCATCTATCTATCTATTGTTCATTCTGTCATTCTATCTATCTATCTATCTATGTATTGTTATTTCTATCATTCTATACATCGTTCTATCATTCTATCTATCTATCTATCTATCTATCTATCTATCTATCTATCTATCTATCATTTGTTCTATCTATCGATATTTCTTTAGTTTCTTCTAACATTTGTCTATCATTCTATCTACCTATCATTTGTTCATTCTATTGTTCGTTTGTTCTATCTATAGTTCGTTTTATTATTCATTTGTTCTATCTATCATTCTTTTGTTCGTTCTATCTATCCATCATTTGTTCATTTGTTCGTTCTATCGTTCATTCGCTCTATCTATTGTTCTTTCATTCGTTCTGTCGTTCGTTTTATCTATCATTCTTTCGTTCATTCTATCATTCGTTCGTTCTATCATTCTATCTATCATTCGTTCTATCTATCATTTGTTCAATCTATCGTTCATTCTATCATTTCTTCTATCATCTATCTATCTATGTATTGTTATTTCTATCATTCTATACATCGTTCTATCATTCTATCATTCTATCTATCTATCTATCTATCATTTATTCTATCTATCGTTCAATTTATTGTTTCTTCTAACATCTATCTATCGTTCTATCTATTGTTCATTCTATCATTCTACCTATCTATCTATTGTTCTTTCTATCATTCTATATATCGTTCTATCATTCTATCTATCTGTCCTTCTATCTATCTATCTGTCCTTCTATCTATCTATCTATCTATCTATCCTCATAATTATTTAAACTAAAGACAAAAGAGGAGATTAAAACAGTAAAACCCTTCAAGAAATGCTGGATCTGCAGCACATACACACATCTGAACTCTTCTGGCATCTATAAACCCATTAACCGATGAAATTATAGATGTGTTTCATTAGGAATAAACAACATGCTTGAGGAATTTTCATGGACATCTCATCTGTTTATCCAGTGTTTGTTGCTAGCGTTGGCGCTGGTCCTAAACCCGCGATAGACAGAGTCCACAATGATCCAGATAGAAAGAGAGAGAGACCAGTGCGGTAACATAATCATGTGAGATAAAAGGAAAATCCTGTTACGCACACTAACACACAGCTTACATCAAGAGCCAAGAGAGAAATGGGAAAAATGTACTTCTGATAAAAAAGCCATGTTACTCTTAAAACATTAATGCCTCAATGAAAGCCTCCAACACTTTCCGAACACCCTCCTCTCTGAATCCGTAAGCAGGGGCCGCGCGCATAATGGTGAAAAACAACACTTCCTCCCCCCTCACTTTCTCTCTCGCTCGCTAAAAAGCCTGATGGCTTTGTGTATCATGTTTTTCAACCTTCTCTTTTCAATCCTGCACTGAGTTCGACATTATGTTTTTCATATTCTCCTCTTATTTTTTTTCCTCTTCCTCTTCTTACTTCCTGTGAGTCAGCCGTTAGGGAGGAAATACCATCCAGCTGGACTTTATTTCTAATGCAAAAACAGGTTTTAATGTGCAACCCTCCAAACAAAGGCAGGAATCCACCGCAATGTTTTCTCGTCGGCTCTTGTAAATTCCTGTACACCTACTTCATTTGTAGGGCTATTCAAAGGCAAAGTGCAGTTAGCGAGGTTGTGTAACCTTTGCTTATTTAAGTGTGTCATGAGCTGAAAGTAGCTTATGTAACTTTACTAGATGGCAAAAATCTGTAGGCCACATAATGCGACATTTGCTCTGACAGCCTAACTAAAAAGATATTTCTCCTCGCTCGTCAAAAGAACAACTTGCTTGCTTCGTCTCGTCTTATTTTGTTGTCGTGTTGTTGTCAGTATGTAACAGCTTGGTTTGCTCGCTGTGAGCAGTAAAAGTTCGTCTAAAAATGAAAATTCACCTCAATGTTTAGGTAAATGTTCACACTACAGTAAATGTTTGGTACAGAAGCTGTAAAGCACTTAAAAAGGCACAATAAACACCATGAAAACAGTCTGTGCGACATGAGATGTAAATTTAAGATGTTATTTTCTGATAATCTGCTCTCAAGTTGCACATGTTCAAATATGGCACATGCACTCTAAAAAATGCTGGGTTAAAAACAACCCAAGTTGGGTTGAAAATGGACAAACCCAGCGATTGGGTTGTTTTAACCCAGCGGTTGGGTAGTTTTATTTAAACCAACTATTGTTTAAAAATTGCTATATGGCTAGCTTAAAATGAACCCAAAATAGTTGGGAAATTAAAAACCAGATGCAATTAGAGGCAACAATAATAGACAAAAGGTGAATGTTTATTAATAAGCTTTAATATTTTATTAATATAAATTTAATAGTTTATTAATATAAATTTATTAATAAGCAATTTAATAAATGTTTATTGTTTAATAATTATTCATTGAACATTAATAAATGTTCATTTCCAACATACTTTGGGTTGATTTTAATTAAGCAATACAGTAATTTTTAAACAATAGTTGAGTTAAATAAAACTACCCAGCAGGTTGGGCAAACATTTAACCCAACCACTGGGTTAAAACAACCCAATTGCTGGGTTTGTCCATTTTCAACCCAACTTGGCTTGTTTTTAACCCAGCATTTTTTAGAGTGTAAACTTATTAATAAATGTTAATTTCCAACATACTTTGGGTTCATTTTAAGCAAGCAATACAGTCATTTTTAAACAATAGTTGAGTTAAATAAAACTACGCAGTAGGTTGGGCAAACATTTAACCCAACTGCTGAGTTTGTCCATTTTTAACCCAACTTGGGTTGTTTTTAACCCAACATTTTTTAGAATGTAACAAATAATCTTGTTTTCCACTTGAATGAAGTTTAACTCCTGTTGGCTGATATTTGTTCTTGTTTTAAGGATAAAATCACTTACTTTTGACATTTTTCAGAAATCAAAACTTTGCATTTTGCTTTTTCAGTAAGTGTATCTTGATTTAAGAATGCTTAAGAAAGAAATTAATAGCATTGCACTGTAAAATGTTCTAAAAAAGTTTTAATTTTTGTAGTTATATTAAAATGGTTTTTAAAAAAATGAAGTTGAAATTGGTTAAATTAGTTGGAAAAACATTTGTTGCCACAAGCCCATGATGACTTATTGATCATATAATTTTTTAAAATGTGCAGGTATGGAATGATAAGATGGTGAGTAAATTGTCATTTTTGGGTGAACTATTGTTTTAATTTCTTAAAGGATTAGTTCACTTCAGAATTCAAATTTCCTGATAATTTACTCACCTCCATGTCATCCAAGATGTTCATGTCTTTCTTTCTTCAGTCGAAAAGAAATGAAGGAAAACATTCCAGGATTTTTCTCCATATAGTGGACTTCACTGGGGTTCAACGGGTTGAAGGTCCAAATGTCAGTTTCAGTGCAGCTTCAAAGAGCTCTACATGATCCCAGACGAGGAATAAGAGTCTGATCTAGAGAAACCATCGGACATTTTCTAAAAAAAATAAACATTTATATACTTTTTAACCACAAATGCTCATCTTGCACTGCTCCACGCATTACATAATCATGTTGGAAAGGTCATACATCCTCAAAAACCTTCAATTCTTTTCGTCTGAAGAAAGAAAGACATGAACATCTTGGATGACATGGGGGTGAGTAAATTATTAGGAAAGTTTAATTCTGAAGTGAACTAATCCTTTAATTGACCAGATACAGTATGTTTTTGAAGCATGGAATGAGATGTTCACTTCTCGGGGAGAGATTTTTCCAAACTTTGGCTCTGGAGAACATTGTGATGTTGTCAAGATAAACCTGTCATTCTTTATTCTTCTAGATGAACTGCTGGAATATTGCCGACACATTACATAACCCGCGCGGCATTCCTTCAAGCCTTTCAGATGTGCAGAGAGTGATTCTGCCCTGATAGCGTTTGAGCTTGTGCTGTATTGTGGTTTGTTAGCTAATCAATTGTAACTTGGTTTGAATCCTTATAATGTAGATGAGAAAGTTTGGTGAGAAATTAAAGATTGCAGCAGTGCCATACAAAAGCAGAAAGACTATGGCAGTGTATACACAGTACCAAAGAAACATTTGGCTTCAGAATTTTTAAAAGAAATTAATATTTTCATTCATCAAGGACGCATTAAATTGATCAAAAGTGACAGTAAAGACATTCTAAAAGTTGTAACTTCTTCCTGAGTCTCTCCATTAGTGTCGACTCCGGTTTGATGTTTCAATGTAAGGCTGAACACTTTCATCATTTTGGCTGCGTGAGATTCTCCAGCTTTGTTGTTGTTGAGCTGTTAAAGCTCCGCCCTCTTCTGGAAAGCAGGCAGCTCATTTGCATTTAAAGGGACACACACAAAAACGGCGTGTTTTTGCTCACACCCAAATAGGGGCAAATTTGACAAGCTATAATAAATGATCTGTGGGGGATTTTGAGCTGAAACTTCACACACACATTCTGGAGACACCAGAGACTTATAGTACATCTTGTGAAAATGGGCATAATAGGTCCTCTTTAAACAGTACTGTCCCAAGCGACATTTCTTCACATTCATGTTCTCACAACATTGCATTGTGTTTATTTTAGGCCCTGTTTATAAGTGATTGATTTGAAACACTCCATTCAACTCCACATAAAATAGTGTACAAGAAACACTAGTCTCTTACAATCAGTGTTGGGTGTAACACATTACAAGTAATGCAAGTTATGTAATCAGATTACTTTTTCAAGTAACTAGTAAAGTAACGCATTACTTTTAAATTGACAACAATATATCTGAGTTACTTTTTCAAATGCAGGTTACTTTGTTTTCCCATTTATTGACTGACCCATTTATTTTAGTTACTTTTGCGTTACTTTTTCTCATCTGGGCTGGGTTTGTTTTTTTTAACACTTATAGGGACTTTGGGGTCTTTTTAGACCCCAAACAACATTTGCTAAAATAAAAAATGTTCTCTTTGTCCAAATGACATGAAACTGTGTACAGTGGTTAACACTTTCTAGATCTACAAATGAAAAAAAAATTGGAGTGATATCTTGTTTTTATGTTAGTGTAGAAAAAAAAGTCACACTCAGGATCTTTGGGGTCTCCAGAGACCCCAGACAACAAAATGTAATTTTGTAACAAAATAATTGTTTTTTTTTTAAAACAAATGTAATTTTACTTTGTTTATTAATGTTTTTACTTCATATGTGTGCAGTTTTTGGAGGATTTATCATATCTTTTAAATTTATATAAATAAATAAAAAACTATTTTTTTTTATACAAAACAGCTTTTTATGTAAAATTCACTTTATAAAAGACCCACATTTCTAACTTTCATTCATGGGGATAACATGGATAATTTGACATGGTTTAGTGTAAGATTTTTGCCCATCTTTTGGAAAATGCAGTTTTAAAAGTAAAAAAATGATCACTTTTACCAGCAGATGCTGCAGAGCTCCACTATTCGCTGTTTGACTGACTGAAAGACTCTTTTCACAAGTATTTTCCAGTTTGATTCATGACTAAATATTATGAAATCACAATTATGACAATAAAAAATGACTTTTTTTGAGCATTTTTTTTTTTTTTTGTTGTACTGAAAAAAATAAGTTTTTCAATAATGTTGATTTTGAGGGTAAATTTTGTCCATTTTCTAAGTGGAGTCTCTTCATAATGTAACAATATTGTAGCAGATTGTAGTTCTAGACTAAATGTGAACACTTCTACTCCTCTCACAGAAAAACTGATTCAGTATTCCTCAAAATCTAAATAAAAACAGTGAAACGCAAACTCACAATATTACGCAAACCAGCAATAATTAAATATATTAAATTACACAAATACACTTTATGTATTTAATCTCACTTTATTAAGCAATATCTTTGCTGCTGACCTTCAGTTCAGCCATACTAATAAACACAGGCTTACAGGTGTGAGTTTGCATTTCCTTCAGCCTGAGGCTCATTTATTTCACTTTTGGTGTGAAAGGGACTTTACATTTGCCAAAAATAACTTTTGGGGTTTTTTTGTAATTAAAAAACAAACTCAGCACAGATAAGAAAAAGTAACGCAAAAGTAACGTAACACATTACTTTCCATAAAAAGTAACTAACACAATTAGTTACTTTTTTAAGGGAGTGACGCAACATTGTAATGCATTACTTTTAAAAGTAACTTAACACTGGTTACAATAGAGTTTGATATTTACATGTTGCTAAATTAATGATATGATGCTTTAGTAAGCATAAAAATATGCAGAACACCCAAATATTGAGTAAAATAGTCAATTTCACCATGTTCATTATTCATTACTCTTGAATAAGGTGTCTTATATGTGCATGTGTGTGTTTGTGTTTGTGTGTGTGATGATCATCCCAATTATTAGGAGTGTCTCCAGACCCCCGCCGGTCGCCGGCTGCGCTGCACACTTAGCTTATTAGTTTTAGTGAGGTGTCTGGTGTGAATCTGCTGCACCTCAATGATCTGATAAGTGGCTCACTTTGTGTCGTTACCTCAGCCGAACCTTTTAGCGCCGCTCTGAAGATGCAAGGACAGGCGAGGGACCTGCAGACGGGCTCTTGATTAGCTAAACTCTTACACACATATGATGGGAGAGGTTTATTTGTCAGCATGAGGCAGTTCAGTGTAGAATATCTGGGTTAAACTGGATTGTAAGTGCTGCAGCTGGTTAGGAAAATACCCTGAGCATGTTTATATAAACTGTTTACATTTACCTGATGCCGCATGTTCACATGACATCATAACCTGCGTCTCGGCCAGGGTTATTTTAGTAAATGCTATTAGAGTTTTTATTAATATTTTGAATGTGCTTTTATTTTTATATTTTCAGTTTTCATTGTATTTTTGGATAATTTTTTGTGGTTTTACTATGTGCTTTGGCCATTTTTAATATAATTTTTAAAATAAATATTAGTAGTAGTATATTTTTTTAAATAAAATTATTAAATATTTAAATAAATATTTAATAATTTATTATTTAAATAATTAAATTTGCTTATATACTCTAAAATATTATATAAATATTAAATTAATTTAGGTTTATTTTTTCAGTTTTAGTTTTATTTTTTATTTATTTCCTGTCAGTAATTGTAGTGCTTCAAGATTTACTTTTTTAGTTTCTAAAGCAACATTTCTAACATTTCTACTCTTTTTTTTATCTATATATACATATATTTTATATATATTTATATATCACCTTTATTTCAATTAACGTAAAATTATTTTAATAGCCTTAGTTTTACTTTTAATTAACGATAACCCTAAACTTAAACTTGAAAAAAGCTGGAATAAAATATAAATATTCAATAAAAAATAAACATAATAAAATAAAAATTTAAATTAGAAATGGTTAACAAAAAATGGTTTTAATAGCTTAAGTTTTAGTTTTAGTTAAAGATAATGACCCAAAACCTAAACTTGAAAAAAAGCTGAAATAAAATTTAAATATTAGATAATCAAAAAAAAAAAAAAAATTAAATTAGAAATGTTGCCTTGGCAAATAACTGAAATAAAAAAAATTTAGTTAAAGTACTAGAATTACTAAAACTAACTAAACTAACTACTAAAATGATAATGACATTAAAACTAAAATTAAAAAGAAAAATGAAATGTTTTTAATAACTTTAGTTTTAATCAATCATAACCTGGTTTGTTGTTTTAAATTTTCAAGCTGCATTCTGTTGCATTTTTCCAAGTAGGAGTTTGGAAATTCCGACTTTCCGAGAATGGAGCGCAGCATTAATCTCATAATGCTCATATAGGTGGAATTCCCACAGGATGTTTTATCCAGACTGATTCTGGGTCAGTTTTGTCTTCATACGTTATGTTCTCCGCCAGTTTATTTTCCTTGTGTTTTAATATATCTGATGGATTTAGATTAGCATCGGTTTGTTGTGCACGGAACAGATTTTTTATATATTTTCGGGGCAGAATGAGATTACATTCCTTGTTTTTTGGTAGCCAGAAATCTAATTTAGCAGCAATCCAATCTGAGATATCTGTGTTTAATTTGATTGAATCCCAAAGAGTCCTGTGCGTTCCTGCCCTAATGCAATTACAAAATCACAATTCTTATTTTCTGCTGGTCTCAAAGTAGGTTTTTACGGGACAAATTCAAAGATGTTGACTAAAAAGCTGCTTCATTAAGTCACAGCATGTATTGTCATTTCAACAAAGGCTGCGTCAGATCTTTATCTTCTTTTAGTTTCAGCAGAAGTCTGATGTTCACTGCGTTTAACAGAGTAAAGCTGTGATTGCATCACATTATGATCTGCTCACCTGCACGAAAACACACTAGGGTGGTAAAAAGATAAGATCAGATGACAATACTATGGTATTTTGATGTATACAGTACCATGCTATTGCATCATATACAAAACCCTGCATTGTAAAAAGTGGCAACCTTCAGTTCTTTCCTTAAAGAGCTATTTCACCTGATTAACCCTTTAACAAGTCATTTTGTTGGTATAATTGAATGTATTTGGGTCGATTCAGTTACGTTAAATTAATATTTTTGACTTGTGGAAATTTTTTTTCACTGTGGAAACTGTTGAGATAAAATATAATATAAATATTAGATGAAAAAATTAAAGGAAAATTAGATATGTCACCTTGGCAATAAGTTAAAGTACTAAAATTACTAAAGCTAAAACTGAAATTAAAATTAAGCTAAAAAGAAATATAAAAAACTAATAAAATGACAAAAGCAAATAAAATTACTAAAACTTACACTAGAATTTAAATAAGAAATCTAAAAATAAAAGCCAATTTAAACTAATAATAAACAATAAATAGCATTTAAATAATACTAAAATAACACTGCCTAGCAACAGCATAGCAACACCCTGATAATTAATTAAACATTTTTTTAAATTGTTTTTAAACTATTTGGAAAAAAAGCTGAAATAAAATTAATTTATATATATATTAGATTAAAAAAAATTAAAAAATATAAAAATCATTTTGATAATTGAAATAAAGTTGGCATAAAATAAAATAAAATAAAATAAAAAATTAATCAAAATAAAATAAAATAAAACAAATAGATATTAGATGATAAAAATAACAAAAATTAGATATGTTACCTTGGCAACAAACTGCAATAAAAAGTCGAAGTACTGAAACTACTAAAACTAAAACTGAAAATTAAATTTAAGCTAAAAAGAAATATAAAAAAAATATAGAAAATGACAAAAGCAAGAAACAAAATTACTAAAACAAAAATTTGAATAAAACCTGAAAATATAAAAATAAAAATAATTCAAAATAATAATGAATACTATAATAGCATATATTTAATACTAAAATAACACTGCATAGTAGCACCCTGATAATAATAAGTTTTTAAAAATATTTAAATATTTTATTAAATAATTTTAAATAATTTTGTATAAAATAAAATAAAATTATATTTAAAATATATGAAAATTTAAAATGTTGCCCTGACATCGAAGTGAAATAAAATAAGTCAAAGTACAAAAATTACTAAAAAACTAAAACTGAAATACAAATAAATTAAAGCTAAATAGAAATATAAAAAATAATAATAAAATGACAAAAGCAAACAACAAAATTACTAACATTTATACTAAAATTTAAATAAAAACTGAAAATATAAAAATAAAAGATGATTTAAATTAATAATACATACTATAATAATAGTATAGAAAACATACTAAAATAACGCTGCCTGGAAACCTCAACACCCTAATAATCAGATGCAAGTGGCTGATTTGTGTATAATTTGTAAGATTACTTTTTGTTTTCCCTCATCCTCCTCCATCTTCCTCCTCCTCATGTGACCTTTTCTCTTTCATCCTCCATGTTTGGTAAAGGTCACACTTGTTGTGATTCCTCAGTGTGGATCTGATCCGAACGAGAAGCCCTGTAATGTTTAAATATGTCCGTGATGCTGTCAAAAACATGGAAAGGCCAAATCATCATGATGAGGTTTATGATTACTTATTAACGTTTTGTGTTTCTTTTCTCTCGTAGGGCCTGACAGCTTATAATATCATCTTAACAGCAAACTCTGCATTTGACTGAGCGATGCGAGCGTCTGCAGGCCTCTGATCCACAGAAGATGGACACACACTAGAGGAGTCACATGATCTTCTGCTGTGATGCTCAATGTGCACATGGTGAGAGAGCATTAGAGTGATTCAGTGAGGATCACATTCACTTCATCACAGCACACTTTACAGAGATGTGCTTAAAAACTCTCGTTTTACATTTGAATCGCATCTCCCAAAATGGATCAGGTCCCAAAAACGCATCACAGGTCTGTTCAAATGCATATAAAAATATGCATTATGTTGATTGCAGAATAAATAGATTTATAGCATTTAGATAAATAGCATTTATTTTTGCATTACATATTTCGGCACAAATATCTCTTTAATTTCAGTGGTTTTGGGCTTTTAGCAGCCAGTCATTTTTAGAGCATTTTTAAACCATTGAAATTCAAGATATTTAGAAACAGATGCAAAGGACATTTTTGTTTACTTTCATATGATAAACATCACTTTCACTACATGAAAAAAGAGTTTCTATCTTCACTTTTATAAATATTCTTAAAAACTCCAATTTCCATTTGAATCACTTGTTAGTGGATCTCAACTGGTGGATCGGCTTCCAAAAACGGGTCACCGGTCTTTTACGGACCTATAACGCCCCTTTCACAAGATGTAATATCAGTCTCTGGTGTCTCCAGAATGTGTCTGTGAAGTTTCAGCTCAAAATCCCCCACAGATCATTTATTATAGCTTGTCAAATTTGCCCCTATTTGGGTGTGAGCAAAAACACGCCGTTTTAATGTGTGTCCCTTTAAATGCAAATGAGCTGCTGCTCCCGGCCCCCTTTCCAGAAGAGGGCGGAGCTTTAACAGCTCAACAACAACAAAGCTGGAGAATCTCACGCAGCCAAAATGAGGATTGTCAGTAACGGTGTTCAGCCTTACATTGTTCAAACCGGAGTCGACACTGATGGAGAGACTCAGGAAGAAGTTACAACTTTTAGAATTAAAACAACCCATTCGCTGGGTTAAAACAACCCAATTGCTGGGTTAAAACAATCAAATCGCTGGGTTAACCCATTCACCTGGATAAAACAACCCATTCGCTGGGTTAAAATAAACCATTCGCTGGGTTAACCCATTCACCTGGTTAAAACAACCCAACTGCTGGGTTAAAACAACCCATTTGCTGGGTTAGCCCATTCACCGGGTTAAAACAACCCAACCACTGGGTTAAAACAACCCATTCGCTGGGTTAAAACAACCCAATCATTGGGTTAAAACAACCTATTCACTGGGTTAACCCATTCGCTGGGTTATCCCATTCACATAACATAATTGCTGGGTTAAAACAACCCAATCGCTGGGTTAAAACAACCCAATCATTGGGTTAAAACAACCAAATCGCTGGGTTAAAACAACCCAACCTCTCGCATAAAACAGCCCAACTGCTGGGTTAAATCCACCCAATCGTTGGGTTAAAACAACCCAATCATTGGGTTAAAACAACCCATTCGCTGTGTTAACCCATTCACCTGGTTAAAACAACCCAACCACTGGGTTAAAACAACCCATTCGCTGGGTTATCCCATTCGCATAACATAATTGCTGGGTTAAAACAACCCAATCGCTGGGTTAAAACAACCCAATCATTGGGTTAAAACAACCAAATCGCTGGGTTAAAACAACCCATTCGCTGTGTTAACCCATTCACCTGGTTAAAACAACCCAACCACTGGGTTAAAACAACCCATTCGCTGGATTAAAACAACCCAATTGCTGGGTTAAAACAACCCATTCGCTGGGTTAAAACAACCCATTTGTTGGGTTAAAACAACCCATTCGCTGGGTTAAAACAACCCAATTGCTGGGTTAAAACAATCAAATCGCTGGGTTAACCCATTCACCTGGATAAAACAACCCATTCGCTGGGTTAAAATAAACCATTCGCTGGGTTAACCCATTCACCTGGTTAAAACAACCCAACTGCTGGGTTAAAACAACCCATTTGCTGGGTTAGCCCATTCACCTGGTTAAAACAACCCAACTGCTGGGTTAAAACAACCCATTCGCTGGGTTAAAACAACCCAATTGCTGGGTTAACCCATTCACCTGGTTAAAACAACCCAACTGCTGGGTTAAAACAACCCATTTGCTGGGTTAGCCCATTCACCTGGTTAAAACAACCCAACCACTGGGTTAAAACAACCCATTCGCTGGGTTAAAACAACCCAATTGCTGGGTTAAAACAACCCAATCATTGGGTTAAAACAACCTATTCACTGGGTTAACCCATTCGCTGGGTTATCCCATTCACATAACATAATTGCTGGGTTAAAACAACCCAATCGCTGGGTTAAAACAACCCAATCATTGGGTTAAAACAACCAAATCGCTGGGTTAAAACAACCCAACCTCTCGCATAAAACAGCCCAACTGCTGGGTTAAATCCACCCAATCGTTGGGTTAAAACAACCCAATCATTGGGTTAAAACAACCCATTCGCTGTGTTAACCCATTCACCTGGTTAAAACAACCCAACCACTGGGTTAAAACAACCCATTCGCTGGGTTATCCCATTCACATAACATAATTGCTGGGTTAAAACAACCCAATCGCTGGGTTAAAACAACCCAATCATTGGGTTAAAACAACCAAATCGCTGGGTTAAAACAACCCATTCGCTGTGTTAACCCATTCACCTGGTTAAAACAACCCAACCACTGGGTTAAAACAACCCATTCGCTGGATTAAAACAACCCAATTGCTGGGTTAAAACAACCCATTCGCTGGGTTAAAACAACCCATTCGTTGGGTTAAAACAACCCATTCGCTGGGTTAAAACAACCCAATTGCTGGGTTAAAACAACCCATTCACTGGGTTAAAACAACCCATTTGCTGGGTTAAAATAACCCAATTGCTGGGTTAAAACAACCTATTTGCTGGGTTAATCCATTCACCTGGTTAAAACAACCCAACTGCTGGGTTAAAACAACCCAATCTCTGGGTTTGTCCATTTTCAACCCAACTTGGGTTGTTTTTAACCCAGCATTTTTTAAAATGTAAGAATAATCATGTAAACAGGAATGAAAAGGTTTGCTCGTGTCATGTTCACATCTTACTCTGATCATTGGAAATAATCATATTGCTGCACATGTGATCATAGTCATTTTCTGTTTGAATTGCGTGTGAGTGAATCTCAACTGATGGATCAGATCCTAAAAACGGCTCACAGGTCTGTTCAAAATCAATGCTAAATGCATATTTAAAAAATGTGAATAATCATGCGTTTGATATCAAAATAAATTCCATTAGGTATTTGAGCACAAATGGTTTCATGCTTTCAGCAGCCAATAATTATTAGAGCATGAAGCATTTAGAAACAACATTGGAGTTTCAATGCTTTTAAGGACATTTTTGTTTACTCTCATATGATAAACAGTTGTGGAACCACTTGATGTCTAGTGCAAGATTTGGAACAAAACCAGTTGAGAAGTGCTGCTTTCTGCGACTTACAATTAACAAAAGACTGATGCACTAATAATTACAATCAAAATTCACCAGCTATTGTTCTGGCAAACTGTCTTGGCTAACTGTGTACTTACTTCAAACCTGTTGTTGAGATGTGAGTACACTGCAATTATGTGTAATTATGACTAGCTCATTATAATGCGCAGCAGGGCGAGTGTAAGTCTAGATTGTGTCTCTTAGCGAACGCGGTCAGCGCTGTATGAATAAAGCTGTTGGGGAATGTTGCCCAAACATCTCGAGTTGTCCAGACAATGTGTCGGATTGAACCTGTACTCACGTTACTCTCAGAAACCCGAGAGCCATCGAAAGATCAGATGAAGTTTGTCAATCACACAGAGTGCCTATAAAACACTGGATTTACAGCAGAGACACGTGCGCGGCCGTGTGAGGGTCAGACTGTGTTGTTGTGTATCAGCAGACAGTGTGAGTGTTCATTTGGGTTTGGTCAAAGGCAAACATCAGCATTACTGCTGCTCAGACTGTGTGTTAGTGATTTATACCACACAGAAACACAGCGAACACCACTCAGGTTATTAAGAAGTGTAGTTGGTTAATTTATTGTTGTATTTTTGTTAGATTTTTCCAGTTTAATCATCATAATCATGACCATCATCATCATTATTATCAATATTTTATCAGTATTATTCTAATATATTATTAGCTATAATATACACCTTTGTCTTATTCTTTATCACATTATTATACATTATAATAATTATTATAATTATACATTATTATTCTTATGTTTTAACTGTGATATGCATGTTTTTTCTAATTTATATTAAATTTCATAATTTTCATATTTTTTTTTAATTTTCTTGTATAATTCTTGTTATCTAATATATATGTGTGTGTGTGTGTGTGTGTACACACACTCTTTTTTCTTAATCATTGTTCTTATATCTTATCTATAATGTACACTTTTTTCATATTTATTCTTATATATTCATAAACTATAAAATGTGCTTTTCCAAATGTATTATTCTTCTTATATACATAGAATATGCATATATATAATGCATTATTATTCTTAGTTTATTAACAATAAATGCTTTTTTCAAATGTATTATTATTCTTACACACACACACACACACATGTTTGTTTTTGTGAATTGTGGGGACTTTCCATAGACTTCAATGCATTTTACACTGAACAAACTGTACATTCTATCCCCCTACCCTGCCCCTACCCCTAAACCTAACCCTCACAGGAAACTGTGCAAACTTTTACTTTTTCACAAAAACTCATTCTATATGATTTATAAACCCATTAACATTGTGGGGACCGCTGGCTGGTCCCCACGATGTAGGTGAACTCAGGTTTATATTACATCATGGGGACATTTGGTCCCCACAATGTAATATAAACAAAAGCACACACACACACACACACACACACACACACACACACACACACACACACACACACACACACACACACACATATTATACATTATTGTTATTTTTATGTTATTAACTAAAAATGTACTTATTACTTTTTATTTATTACATTATATAATATTAACTGTCATGCATTTTTTCTAATTTATTCATTATTAATATTATGATTATTATACATTATTATACATTAAATATATGTAATTTTCAAATAAATTTATTATGCATATATATGTATATATGTATACAGATACATACATACATATACATAATATATATAAATGTATATTATAGCTATATATATATATATATACACACACACACACACGTTCTTAGCTATAACATACATCTTATATTATTATCTTTAATATTTTTTCTAGTTTATTATTTCTATTAAATACAGTATGTTTTTTATAGTAAGTGTTTGTTTACAGTGAGAATGAACGACACGAGAGACTTTAAGAGTCTAATTAGAGTATATGAAATATGTCCTATTGATAAAGATACGCCATCTTTTTCCCTGAGCTCATGTATAAAATCACAAAGCTTCAGCCAAATGTGGATCGACATTGTTTGCTTTTAATTTTGTTGCACTTGTGTCAAAATATATATTTTCTATATTATAAAATGAGATTTCTAGTATTAAATTAACAGACAGACACAGACAGGTGCGCTCCATCGATTAATCTGAGAGAGAAGAGGAATATGTTTTCTTTCAATCTCAGCTCTCAGAATCAGCCTGTTCTTCTGGAGTTGACAGAGCGGATTGTGCTGGAGTTGAGTGCATGAAAAGCAACAGAAAAATGACAGAGCGTCTGATGATAACCAAAGTGCTGATCTTAGTCATTTTGTTGGCTTCGAGTCAAGTCTTTTGTTGAGGGAAAATTTGACTCTTCAGCAAGTGGAGTGCACTCGTTTTGATTTTGAAATGTCACAATCATTACGAAGAAGCGAGGTCTGCTCTGACATTTATTATTTATAATGCAAAAGCTACGCAATAAGAAAGACCTGATTGAAAACCCCGCAGGAAGGATTATGGATTTAATGATTTCGAATAACCAAAGTAAACATGAAACAAACTGTCTTTACTGGCATGTTTGAAGACGTTTAGGGGAAATAAAAGCAACATGTCGCCATCACGTGACATAACCATATTGTGTACATAAGAAAAGGTTATGCATTTATGAAGAGTGTTGAGAAGCTTCTTATGTTAACTATTAATGTGCAGCTCTGCTCCTTTAGCAAACACACAAGACTATAAAACAGTTAGATGCTGATTGATCAAACCCAATCGCTGCGTTTGTCCATTTTCAATCCAACTTGGGTTGTTTTTAACCCAGCATTTTTTTAGTGTGTAGATTACAGTTTTTATTTTACTTTTGATGTTTCCAGAATGGAAAATCTAAAACAGGCTCTTCATCTGTTGTAAACAGCAGTATATATTTCCGAAAGGGTTACGGGAGGATAAAATAAATATCCCTGTTAAAGGCGCTCAGGTACTTTCTCACCAAAGCAAGCAAACACAAGCTACAAACCAAAACAAGCACACTTACAGGAATTGTTCGCCCAATAAAGAGAATTCTGTCATCATTTACTCACGCTCACGTGGTTCCAGAGCATTATGGCTTTCTTTATTCCACTGTCGCTCTAAAATACCACACCCACATATAGTGCACTGCGTTCAGTTTATGAGCCAATGTATGTACAAATGCAAATGGAAGATTACCAAAATTAATCAGCAATTTAGACCCGTTTTCTCACAAAGCATGTGCTTTTACTGCGCTTTCTTCAATTTCATTCAATGCAAAAGTGCAGCATGAACTTTCTACTAAACGTCTCCTTTTGTGTTTCACAGAAGAAAGCAAGAAAGTCATAGAGGTTTGGAAAAAACATGTGGGTGAGTAAATGATGACTGAGTTTTCCTTTTAGGGTGAACTGTTCTTTTAAATGTGAAAAGCATCTCATATAGCTGCAGTCAGGAAAATGAATTCTGTATACAAGCGTTCAGAAACAATGAATGTGAGCAAAAGGTTTAACGTGTTGGGACATAAGTTTATAATAAGAGTGGATTCTTTTGTTCATTGAGGTGGTTTGTGACGAGAGCTCAACGCGACGTGTTCAGCTCGAATAAGCCAGCCGTTCGCTGACACAGTAATCATTTTGACATTTAATAACACTTGTGTAACCTCCCTTAATTATTGGCCCTCGCTTATTATGGGAGAACATACTCGCGGTCTCTCTTCACACACATCTGTGTCACACTAAAGTGTGTAATTCATTTACTGTAAAGAAGGTAATGACTGCCGTTTTTAACTATTTTCTAAGGTTTTTGTGACCCACATATGGTCTTTTTCTTTTCATGGAAATGATGAAATGCAAAGTGTCATCTGCTTTGTTAATTGGCAAAGTGCTGGAGTAATTGGATGAATTTCAAGAAAAACATGTCTAGGTCTCATTTCACCCCCAAATCAATGGAAAAAAATGTAAAATAATTAATTTTGCATAAAAACATTTAAGCCTTGTGATAATTAAGCACATTTTCTTCTCAAATTCTCATTACTGTAAATGTCTGAATGTATTACATTTTTCTGTTATTTTCATTATCCTCATTTCTTATTACTGTAATGCATTTTTATGAAACTAGCATAAAATAAAGGCAAAATACTGTATATGTAAAGTTTACAATTTAAATAATAGGTCAGTGTAAATATATAGGCTGTGTGTGTGTGTGTGTGTGTGTGTGTGTGTATGTTACATATTTACATAATAGGTCAGTGTAAATATATAGGCTGTGTGTGTGTGTGTGTGTGTGTGTGTGTGTGTGTATGTTACATATTTACAAACTTTTGTTAGATGCAATTAATTGCGATTAATCATATATATATATATATATATATATATATATATATATATATATATATATATATATATATATATATATATATATATATACTGCATGTCCTATATATACTGTATGTCCTATTTATATATACATATATATGACATAATTTTTTTCACCAATTCGCATTGCTAATGGAAAAAATGGCTTTCTCAAATATACTTTTTATTAAAAATAGATTTAATTTTCTTTTAAACTTACGGAACCCCACACATGACATGCAGGAAAACAATACTAGGCTAAATCATTTAGCAAATCGAGGGAACAAAATAATAAATCGTGCACACAATTTAGTGAATCAAGGGAACGAAATAGTAGATGTGCGCAGGATTTAGCAAATCGAGGGAAAGAATTAGTAAATCGTACGCACTAGTGAATCGAGAGAACGAAATAGTAAATCGTGTGCACGATTTAGCAAATTGAGGGAACGAATTAATAAATCATGCACAGGATTTAGCAAATCGAGGGAACGAAATAGTAAATCATGCGCAGGATTTAGCGAATCGAGGGAACGAAATAGTAAATCGTATGCACTAGTGAATCGAGAGAACGAATTAGTAAATCATGCGCACGATTTAGCAAATTAAGGGATTAAAATAGTAAATCATGCGCAGGATTTAGCGAATTGAGGGAACGAAATAGTAAATCATGCGCAGGATTTAGCGAATCGAGGGAACGAAATAGTAAATCGTATGCACTAGTGAATCGAGAGAACGAATTAGTAAATCATGCGCATGATTTAGCAAATTAAGGGATTAAAATAGTAAATCATGCGCAGGATTTAGCGAATCGAGGGAACGAATTAGTAAATCATGCGCAGGATTTAGCAAATTAAGGGATCGAAATAGTAAATCATGCGCAGGATTTAGCAAATCGAGGGATCGAAATAGTAAATCATGGGCAGGATTTAGCAAATCGAGGGAACAAAATAGTAAATTGTGCACACAATTTAGCAAGTCAAGGGAAAGAATTAGTAAATCATGCGCACAATTTAGCAAATTAAGGGATCGAAATAGTAAATCATGCGCAGGATTTAGCAAATTAAGGGATCGAAATAGTAAATCATGCGCAGGATTTAGCAAATCGAGGGATCGAAATAGTAAATCGTATGCACTAGTGAATCGAGGGAACGAAATAGTAAATAGTCGCACTATTTACTTTTTTTCCCCTGCATGACATGTGCGGGGCTCCATATAAACTGCATTAAAATTGCAAAAATAATTATGTTTGGATTGTTTCCGAACAGGTTTCCACATCCCGTCTTGCCATTCGTCGATATACAGATAATAACGGTTGTTTCTATGTCGACCTGGGCAGGTCTCAAACAAACAGATCACAGTTTTGAAACACCAGAGAATCACAGTGTTCTGTATTTTGGGGAATCAACAGTTTCCTTATAGTTTCTTTCTTGTAATTTTGGGATGAAATAATGACCCAAGACATGTTCTTGACAGGTTTTGTGAGATTCAAACAATTAAAGTGGTATAGTGGTAATTGGTTTCTGGGGGTCGTTGGGTTGCAGCTTATCAGTCCTTCATAAACAAATCTTTGCACTAGCAAAGTTTTTTTGTCCCTGCTCTTTGTTGAACACAAGAGGATGCTGGGAAGGGAGGCACTACACATTCCAAAGCCATGATGCAATGGAATCCCTGAGCCTGTTAACCCCTAAATATACACACACACGGATATATAAAACATGCATGTGCATGCATATAAATGCAATGCATGAACTCATATGTTCTCTCTTTCTCTCTTGCGAGCGTCTACTCCACATGCCTGTTGAGTTCTCCATCTGTGGCTTTTATTAAACAAGTTCCCACCCTAGGACCCTCTCCAACACACTCACACTAACTGCATGTGGTACAATAAGCATGTTGACACGCACACAGTCGTGGAGAGACAACAAGTGTCCTACTGCGATGACAATGACAGCTCACTCACAACCACACCAAACACACACACACACACACACACACACACACACAAACACAAATGGCCCTATAGACCTGAACAGACAGACTCATTCTCACTCACATTTGAGCTGCTGTTAAAGTGTACAATTTGCACAGAAAATACAAACAGTTTTGCATCGGAGATAGTGGTCTGCCCATCAGAAACATTTAATATAATATTCCTTTGTCCCTTAAAAAGCTTAGAAGGAAAGTGTTGTTCTCTCTGTTCTGCTCAATTCTCTTTCTTTTAAATTGCATGTCTTCTGTTAGAAGATTAAGACGCAAATGACCAGCTTAAAATTATACTTGGATAGATAGATAGATAGATAGATAGATAGATAGATAGATAGATAGATAGATAGACGGACAGATGTAAAGATAGATATGTGGATAGATGGATGAATGAATAAATGGATGGATGGATGGATGGATAGATGGATACACTAAAGAAAGAGATGAATGGATGGATGGATGGATGGATAAACTAAAGAAAGAGATGAATGGATGGATGGATAAACTAAAAAAGAGATGGATGGATGGATGGATGGATGGATAAACTAAAGAAAGATATGGATGGATGGATGGATGGATAAACTAAAGAAAGAGATGGATGGATGGATGGATGGATGGATGGATAAACTAAAAAAGAGATGGATGGATAGATAGATAGATAGATAGATAGATAGATAGATAGATAGATAGACGGACAGATCGAAAGATAGATATGTGGATAGATGGATGAATGAATAAATGGATGGATGGATGGATACACTAAAGAAAGAGATGGATGGATGGATGGATAAACTAAAGAAAGAGATGGATGGATGGATGGATGGATGGATGAATAAACTAAAGAAAGAGATGAATGGATGGATGGATAAACTAAAAAAGAGATGGATGGATGGATGGATGGATGGATGGATGGATGGATAAACTAAAGAAAGAGATGGATGGATGGATAGATGGATGGATAAACTAAAGAAAGAGATGAATGGATGGATGGATGGATGGATGGATGGATGGATGGATAAACTTAAAAAGAGATGGATGGATGGATGGATGGATGGATAAACTAAAGAAAGAGATGGATGGATACACTAAAGAAAGAGATGGATGGATAAATTAAAGAGATGGATGGATGGATAAACTAAAGAAAGAGATGGATGGATAAATTAAAGAGATGGATGGATGGATAAACTAAAGAAAGAGATGAATGGATGGATGGATGATGGATAAACTGAAGAAAGAGATGGATGGATGGATGGATGGATGGATAAATTAAAGAAAGAGATGAATGGATGGATGGATGGATGGATAAACTAAAGAAAGAGATGGATGGAAACTAAAGAGATAGATAGATAGATAGATAGATAGATAGATAGATAGATAGATAGATAGATAGATTAAACTCTACCACATGGTCAACTATAATGCAAATATATGAATTTAATTGAGAATATTTACAGTAATTTTGATTGACTATTAAAATACTGAGAATGTCTATCTATCTATCTATCTATCTATCTATCTATCTATCTATCTATCTATCTATCTATCTATCTATCTATCTATCTATCTATCTATCTATCGACATGCAAAGTAATGAGTGACAGACAGAGAGTGTTTCTGATTGGCTAGTTTTCTGAGGGCAGTTGTCCCATCTCACATCTCTCTCATCCATCTCTCCTTCCATCTTTTCCTTCCCGCTCCCATCGGTAGAGGTCGCCTGACATTTCACATGGAGGAGTCAGTGTCAGTGAACCACACAAACACAAGTTCATAAAGCAGGACATTTCTCTATTCTCTAAAACTTATATACAGCTTTTTTTTTTTTTTTTTTTTTTTTACAGTATTTTGGAAACCTACCGTAAAAATTAACTGACGATATTTTAGACGCTACAGGCTTACTATAAAATAATATAGCTATTTATATTAGTAATATATACATACTTTTTTGTATATACATTTATTAAAAACATAATATTAATAACATTTTACTGTAGAAGTACACATATTTTGTTAAAAAAACGAATTCCAACGTATCTTAAAAACATTTTTTCACTTTAAATTAACCTAGATTTAAGCTTTTTTACAGTATTTCGCGTTGAAATGCTTTTTAAGCACAACACAAGCGCGTAAATAATCGCAAAATATCCACCGAGCATCACCGCGCGCGTTTTCATATGGAACAGAACAAATCCGTGAACGGATGTGAGGAGAGCATGAACAGAGGCTCAACCCCTTTCTCTTTCAGTCGTTCTGTTGCTTTTTGTTTGGGTTAACAATAGAGGGAGAGAAAGAGAGAGAGAGAGAGAGAGAGAGAGAGAGAGACGAGCGAACAGAAGCGCGAGCTGCTCTCCATGCCTTCAGTCTAGCGGAGCGGGCGATGGATGTGAGATTTTACCCTGCACCTCCTTCAAGCGTGGGCTCCTGTACATTACCCACCGACACCAGCCTCTCCTCTCTGGACTATTACCACTGCAACAAGGTAATTTACCCCACCATGCGTTGGCTTCTCCTTCTTCTTTACGCACCAGTTCAGTTTCTCTTTCCCAGATGGGAAATAACCTGCTTCATTCACTTCAGGACAGTTTCATCTGTTGCAATATGCACATTGTGTTACTTAGTGTAGGCTGCATATGGTGAATGTGTTAGTTTTGAGTGCATATTGTCGGACCACGCGAAACCTCCGGACAGAGCATCCCAAACTTAGTTCAGTATCTCGGGAATTGTGCACTTGCACAAGCATCACTGTAACAGCTGGGATATTCATGCAAAATCAGTTAAATGTTGCATTGCATATGAAAAGCATTAGGTTGAGCAAACTAAAGTCCATTGAAGAGCTTGTTTCCCGAGGGAAGATGGAGAGCTCCCGTCCAGCTTCTCTTATTGAACATGAATTATAGGAGACATGTAGCGCTCTTTTCTTTCTGTCTGGGTGTGCATTAGCTTCATAATTGCTTTGTTGATGGAACTGCATCCCTCTGTGACGTAGTTGCAATTGCACGTGTTAGAAGTAGCGAACAATTAATTAGTTCTTAGGCGCGTTATTTATTTATTATCGCGGCTAATCTTTCTGGCAGTGCTGTTTGAGTGGGATGAAACGAGTAGAAAGAGAGCAAAAATGTAGCCTTTTAAGCAATATTCATAATGAGCATATTTTAAACTGAATAATGCATACATAAGTTTATAGTTTTGCCAATGGGCGCGTGACTACTACCGGGTCTAAATCTTCTGTATAATATATAGATCCAGTGCTGACTGAAAACAGTATGCACTTGGATTCAGCGGCGGACTAGATTTTAACAGATGCACTTTACACCCCCCGATCCCTCATTTGTTTACTGATGTTCATCCAGTTATCTGTCACAGCGTGAATTCAGAATAATTCAAGTAACTTTTATTGCTTTGTGAGTTTTGAAGGTATGCTGTGTAGGCTATACAGAATTCATTTTTAGTTTACGCTGCTTTGTTAGCTGGTGTTTTGTTTAATTGTGTTCATTGTGTTGCTGTTAAGTTCTCATAAAAGTGTAGTCTTCATCTTTTGTCATCTTGTAGTACGCTCAGGGAACATAAAACTGTCAAATTCATATTCTGTTTACGAAGAATTGACGGATTTAAGCGATGGCTAGTCACGCGTCAATATTAAGCTAGCATATTCCGATCGGTGTTGTGTTTGTGAAGCTTCAGCCGTTGTTAAACCTGATCTAGAATGGCAATATTGAAGAATATTTATTGTAATTTTCTAATAAACAGGTTAAATATGAATTTGCGTAGTATAGTATACAGGAACCAATCAGCTGTGAGGATTATTGAGCCTCAGGTAACGTCTTTTCGTTTTACCGCCACAATTTTTTTTTACCGCCGTTAATTTCTTCGTAGTTATTTATTTTTTTTATTATTATTTTTTAGAGAAACTCGATTTTAAATGGATGTTTTGTAAAAAATAATATGCGGTAGGCCTATATGAATCACGTTGACTATAATGGTAGAAACATCGCCGATTATTATTTATGTTTAGAAGCATTGCAGATTTTTTCTTAAAAGACAGTCTGTGATAGAGCTTTTAAATTCAGTCATCTTGACAGAGTAACTCATAATTTGCTGATGGGTGTTTATAGTAGGGTGTCACAGAGTTAAGCTTGTGGCTCTGAGCATATGGAAAAGATCAGCCTGCGAATGGAGACCAGAGTAATCTAAGCCAACTCCATACGTTGAAAAATGATCCTGTGCAAGTGGACATTATGAAACAAAATTTTAGGGGGAAAGCCTGCTCTCCCCACCACAATGGCCCTCTTTATGTGCTCCAGCTTTAATAATGCAATATTCTCCAACATTCTTGAGAGGCCCCAAATGAAGGTCATGTATGGAGGTCTTGCATTAATATGTAACGTTTGAGAGTTTGTGTGAAGTGGTTTACAGTGGTGCCGCATGAACCGGAAATAGTTCTGAAAAACTAGGCCATCCATGATAAGTGACTATCATTTCCTGTCGCTAACACAGAAACATGCTACATGCTGCATTCCTGAACCACGCATGAGCTTTTTCATACTTGTATGTGAAGTATGAAACATAGCAGAACAGTACATGTACTGTATGTGAAACCAAAACCGGAGTAGACTGGATGATTCCCATCAAGTAAGAGTTTTCAGCAATGGATATGCAGAATTTATAAGTGAATAAATCAAAATATAATTTTCATTTATTATTTTAGTTATACGCAGTGTATCTAGATTTCAATTGCACAGCATTTGTGTTATCCAACATCTTTTATCATTAGGTTGGCAGAATCGCATATATTAATATACATTGAGTCATTAAAGGTTCACCAAGTAATTTTTCCACTTTTTTCCAGTTTTACGTCTAAGAAAATGGATCGTGATTAGTGTTTTTTTGTTATAGTGACTACCGTGTTGAGTCACTAGCCAAATGCAGCTTGCTTTATTGAAGTCACATTTCCATTTGCGAAATAAATGAATCTCTTGCACTACCAGTGCACACAAGGGGGTGACAGAGTTCACTTTAAATGTTTGCGAATGAACTTTTTGCCAGAACTGCCAGTGGCTGGTGACTTTAGAAAATTTACTGATCATAAATATACCAGCCATTAAATTATTTTGGCAAAAAACAAGCAGTTATAACCGGAATTAGGAACTGAAATTTAATAAAGTAATCGAATGCACAATAAATATAAATTAAACATAGATTAATCCTTATTAAAGTTACAAAAGATATTCAGTCAAGTCTTTAGTTGTTTGATTAACATTAATGACACAGACAGCAGCAGGATTATTAGGCTGCTGTCACTTTAAGAGCGAATGCACTGATCCAATATACTGATACACATGCGTTTTCTTTCTCAACTGTTGTTCACTAAAGACATAACTTACTATGTTTACGAGGATACTCGCCAATACGGTCATTTTCAAGCGCAAGAAGACGTGAAAGAGAACTCAATTCAGTATTTGTGTGCTGTAGAAGACGCAGATTTCTTGACTCGCACTTCAGATGTTTGCGCACAGAAAACTTCCCACACAGCAAGTAACGAATCGAGTTCCCTTTTGCGTCTTCTTGCGCTTGAATATTTCAGTTGGCAAGGCTTAAACTTTCGTGACTATGCAGCGCTGGCCCGTCAACTGTCCTGAGAGACGTTTACGTTCATGTTCTCACAACATTGCATTGCTAGAATTCATAAAACTATTACTGCCCAACTGGCGATTGGGACCATTTCATATACTCGCCAAAACCGATATTTACTCACCTTTGGCGCTTGTCGAGTGTTAATTTTAGGCCCTGAGCGAAAGATTTCTCCACGCTGATTTCGCAATGGGTTCAAGCCCGTAACGCGAAACAGAAAGCTGCTTTTGTGTAAGCTGTGCTTCATACATCGCTAAACGATTGACAATAGACAATGGACATTTTTTGCCGGCAAAACATTCTCAATTTAAGACTAAAATGCAGAACGAAAGCGCAACTTTAAAGTAAATTCCTGTTGATTTGTTTTTATGCCATTTAGCAAATCTTATACAGTTTTTAAGCATTTCAGAGGACTAAGTCCTCATAGTTTGCAGGCAGTTACACCTCAGAATAGGGAAGCAACTTTACAGCCATAACAACCAGGCAATCGATAATACATTAACCAATGTCATCATTTGCCCTGCAACAAACCTGCCAGATCCATACTTCCAAAGCAAACACGTCCACCGCTGCTAGTAACTGCTATGTTAGTATTTACTCAAGTGGCCATTGGTCCAATGGTGCACAATCCAGTTTTGAGATATTTAGCGTGTAAAAGTGCAAGATTTCGGGCTGAACATTCTTTAACATGCTGAAGTTTCAGTTGAGCCGTGACTCATTCTCACTTTGAGTCGACTGACTTTCTATCTCTCGTTTTCATGTGTGGGTGTATTGTTTGTTAAGCATACGCTCTGTGAATTCCTCCTCTAAAGGCCATCTCTTCATAAATGCATGTTTCACCCAGAGAATATTTGTCGAATGCATTATGACTTGTGCATCGCCCCGGGCTCATTCGCTGCGTTTAAAATTGAAGTTGGATAGGTTAAGAGAAGATGGACCACTTCCCCCTCTTCACCGGCGTTACTGTATTAATGCAGACAGAGATATGCAGACCACAGTTAGAGGCAACCCAACTACTTTTGACTCTTAGATCATCAAGTGTATTCATAGCTCTCACTTGTGTTATATGTCAAGAGAGTTTGATCTTCAATATATCGGTTTTCAGACATTGAACCTGTACTTTCATAATGCATGTTTCTGGTTTTATTGTGAATGATTCATCAGTGTCTTCATTATCTTTCATTAAAATGCAGTAATTTGCTCCACATCTGTCCGTTAACGTTGGCATCCAATCAGTCTTGTCTCATTGAATACCCTGTTGCATTAAGAAATAAGTCCAATTACAGACGTAAAATGGGTTGCAAATGTCATTTCATGTTGACTTGACTATTAGTAAAGCAGACGTCCATGAGAATAAAAGTGTACCGGCGTCATCTTTGCAACCGATTCTTGCAGTGAGTTTTCGAGAAGTTTGACTTTCAATTTCAATTGTACATCCAAGTGTCAGCCGTCAAAAGAAAAGGCACCTCAGATGTTAAGCGGCAGCCAAAAAACGTTATCGCTCCTGAATCAGATCCCTGTAAGTGGGTGGCAGTGGCACATTACCAGCTGTGTGACGGCAGAAAACCTTGATTCATTTAAAGCGAGTCTGAGGCCTTAACTTATTATTTAGCCCGTTCAAAGAGTCTGTCTCTCTCTGTCTTACTCTTTGAGCTTGTTCTTCGCTGCTTAAACCATCTAAAAATAACTCGTAGGCCTAGCAATTACTGGAAATGGGTGCAGAGTGCTGCATCTACGAGTGCAACTGTCTTTAGCTTAAATAATACTTTAACTGAAATGCATCAGTGCAGTATATGCAGTGGAAGATTGAAGGCATTATTTTTGCTCATACATTAGACTTTATCATTGCATATATGTGTGTTTCATCCCGTGTGAAAGGTGCTGTTACACTGATTCAGCATGTTAAAGCTCGATTTCTTTCAACGTTATAATTCAAATCAAGTTTGTAACAGCATGTTTATTTTTATATATGTTTACTTAATGTTGGATATGTTATCTCAAATCATCTTGTTCACATTAAGACTAGAGAACAAGTGAATGAAAAACAAACTAAAAAGATCCTATCAGTTTGTATAAAGCAATTACCTTTTCCTGTATATGACAGTTCTCCTCTTTCCTCGACACTGTAATGGAGATGTGAGATAAAATGAGTCGTCAGGCCAGCTGAGCTGCGTTCGGTACACGGGGAAGTTAATTAGGTGGAAAGAGGCGGTCGAGGCCTAACAGAAGCTGCGCTGAGCCATTCATTTGTATGGCAGAGCGGAGCGATCTGTCTAACGCCGCTGCCACAACATCATAAACCTCCCTGTGAGCGATTGTTCGTTACTTATTTTCATCTATCAGGTGTATTTGAACCTGATTTGTGTGTGTAACGAATGAATGAACAGGTATTTGAATGCCACAGTATGCATTGGTACAGTGTGCTCCAAAACTAGATTTTTTTTTCATCTTAACCTGATTAAATTCTCCAAATAATGCTCCTTTTTTTTCTTCCTAGTGCTGTCAGACTTGAGTCAAGGCGTTTATACAAAACAGATTCATTGTTAAACCTTCATTGTCCTTTGCAATGATTAAAAACATGATCTTTATGAAGTTATATTGGTGAGAGTAAGCCACACCTGTGTTGTAGAAGCGTTCACGGCCCTGCTGTGCACCTGTATTGCTGACATGCGGTGTGAAAATGTCTGTGCACACTCTGTGGTGAGCGAGACCTTTTCAGAACTATTCAGTGCTTTGCTTTATGAGTCAGAACCACAAAACTGTTACAAAACTCCAATACAAGTGTGAAATACAAGAGAGACCCATAGAAAATGCACTAAATACTGTGGAAATAAGTTTGCATTTCAGTTCAGATATTTTATTTTGAAAAATAAGTATAAATATAAGATAAAAATAAAAAATAAAAATATTATATATATATATATATATATATATATATATATATATATATATATATATATATTATATTAAATTAAATTATATTAAATTAAATGTGAAATGTTGAAGTAAAAATACTGAAATAGTATGTTCTTGTAAAATCTACTCCAATAATGTTTTATTTACAACTTCAAAAGATCATTTTTATAATTTTATATATATATATATATATATATATAAATGAAAAATAATTTCTGATCATATACATACATCATATATATTGTAAAATTATAAAAATACTTTTTTGATATGTATAAAATATATAAATATTTACACACATTTTTCACTGTTTTTGTAAATGTATATATATATATATATATATTTGATAATGTACATACATCGCTTATAATATATATATATATATATATATATATATATATATATATATATATATATATATATATACATACTATAAAATGATAAGGTTTTTTCTATATACATTTATTATGTATTATATATATATATATATATATATATATATATATATATATATATATATATATATACACACACACACATTTTTTCACATACTGTAAAGATTGAGATTATTAGAGTAGGATTTACAAGAAAATATCATTTTAGTCTTTATTTCTTTTTACTATTTTACATTTAATTTAATGTGTTACTTTCTTTGTAATTATTTGTAAAAAATTTACTAGCAATTTCTGAGTGACAGTAGTTTCAAAGCAAATCATTTTTTTATTTGTTCATAAATAGCTTATGTCGCATTATATTGCTCTCCAGATTGGTATCAGCATCTGTCTTTGAATAATCTTTTTTGTTCCACTACTACCCCACAGTTATATCGTGATTTCTACGCCCTGGGACATTAATAATCACTGTACATTTGTTTTAGCTGACAGTAACACTCTTTGGGTGACCACTGTGCAAAAATTACTTAGCATTTTTTTTTGTTTTGTTTTCCCCAGTATCCTGTATAAAAGCGTCTGCAGCCCAGTCACATACTCCGGCAGTAATGCAGTAAATGTAGCTGGCGTTTTGTGAAGCGCTGTCAGTAGCTGTGGGGGTGCAGCGCAGCAGCGCACTAATTGGCCTTGGCAGAGAGAGAGAGAGAGAGAGAGAGAGAGAGAGAGCGCTGGAGGTTTGACGCGCTGAATGGCTGCTGGCTGCATGGTGAATAGCAACTGATTCAGTAATGCAGCCGGTAAATAATAACGATGCCTGTCCGCGGGGGAAAGAGAGCTGCAGAGATGGCCAACGTTAAAGAGGTCGAGTTTAGCACCTGCTGGATGATGTGAATCTAGAAATGTGTGATCATCCCTTCAGGTGAACAGGAGTTTGTGTCAGGATTTTTCTGTGGCTGTGGTTTGGTGATTCAGAATTGACTTTATTTACTTTCTAAGAGCATGATCTTATTGTGGATGATTTATAACTGCAAGTTATTATAAAGGAGAAAAAATTCCTTCATATTAATCTTTCATCAAAATGCAATAACTTGCTTTGCCTCTTAAACGACTTTCCATTTCAGTTGACGTCGCCAATCCTGCTCTTTTCCGTCCAATCCGACCGCTGTCTCCATTCTGGCAATGATACGCCCACTTTTCACCACCCAATCAATTCCCAGCGGATATAATTATGTTTTTTTATTGTATGTTCAGTCCCACTCAGAAATACATTATGTCGAGAACAACATTTTTCATCTTGACTTTTAATTAGAGCATTTCGTTTTTTTTTTTTTTCAGTTGAGACTAATTGGGAGAAAGTTGTGTAGGTGTTATGTCATTTATGCTGTAAATGAATTGCACACTTTTTTGGGACCAAGCTGTGTACATAAAGATAAAACCAACTGAGCATTTGCATTTGACTAACTGGTTAAAGTGCCAGTGATTTTCTGTAAAATTAATACAATCGTATAATTGAATTATTACATGCTTGCTGCAGGGGAACTAAAAGATGCTTTCTCTTATTTAGAGCATTGTGCATTGTGAAAAGAAATAACACTTTACAAAAATGTTTCAACTAACTATGAATACAGCATTTATTAATCTCAGTTAATTTCAACATTTACTGATACATTTTTAAAATCAAAAGTATTAGTTAATGCACTGTGAACTAACATGAACAAACAATGAACAATTAAAAAATATTGCAAATTCATGTTAGCTAATGCATTAAGACCTTATTGTAAAGTCTTATCAAAGAAATGAACATTTAAACTAATTTGAATTTAGATGAAACTAGAAGATTTGGTAGCACTTTACAAAAAGTCAATGCATTAACTAACATGAACCAACAATGAGTGATATATATTTTTACAACATTTATTATTAAACTTAGTTAATATTAGTTAATAAAAATGTTCATGTTAGTTCATAGTGCATTAGCTAAAATACAACTGTGGATCTAAAAATGCTGGGTTAAAAACAACCCAAGTTGGGTTGAAAATGGACAAACCCAGCAGCTGAGTTGTTTTAACCCAGCGGTTGGGTTAAATGCTTGCCCAACCTACTGGGTAGTTTTATTTAACTCAACTATTGTTTAAAAAATACTGTATTGCTTTCTTAAAATGAACCCAAAGTATGTTGGAAATGAACATTTATTAATAAGAACATAATAAAAACATTTATTAAACTGCTTATTAATAAATGTTCACCTTTTGATTGTTATTGTTGCCTCTAGTATTTATTTATTTATTTTTTTTCATTTTGGGTTCATTTTAAGCCAGCCATATAGTCATTTTTAAACAATAGTTGAGTTAAATAAAACTGACCAGCAGGTTGGGCAAACATTTAACCCAACCGCTGGGTTAAAACAACCTAATTGCTGGGTTTGTCCATTTTAATCCCAATTTGGGTTGTTTTTAACCCAGCATTTTTTGTGTTAAATTTTGTGTAGCTGTAGAAGTATTGTTCATTGCTCAACTTAACTAATGTTAACAAATGAAACTTTATTGTAAAGTGTTACCAAAGATTTTATTCCAATAGTTCTAATTAACGAAAAATGAAAAATTTAAATAACTGCACCATTTAGAGGTTCCATCATGGGATCATTTAGTTTATTTCAATAAAATTTTATGAATGAAACAGCTCGTAAACATAAACATATTTATCATATTTCCAATCATTTTCAGACATTTCTCCTTATATACAGAACACTATAGTTCTATAGAAGGGTTAGTAGAACGCGTCAATTAATCTGCATTAGAATTTACTGCCCATGTTAAAGAACACATTGTAATATGACCTCAAAATGAACCGACAAAAAATAAGACCAAACTGGAAGACATTAATTCAAATCCCCCGCAGGGCTTCAGGGCACTTTGATCAGAACCTGTCAGTGCTTGATGTGGGGCATGTGTTTCCTACCCGTCAGCGCCTTACAGAAACGGCGGTACGCTGTGGCGCACGGGTCCACCCGCCACCCGAGACCCCCCTTCAGGATGTGGTGGGCTCGGCAGTAGCTGCACCCCCAAATGCACGTTCACAAATAGCATGTCATTTTGGCTGTGTGAACGGGATGAGGGGGCTGGCAGGGTGCATGCATGCACTGTTTTTCAGGTGGCCAAAAAAAACCTTCTTGGATGCATTATTTCTCAGCCGACCATAATTGTCAGTCAGCGGTTTGGAGACCCAAAATCGAGTCCCGCCGCCAGATGTTGCCACACTCTGATCGTCACTTCGAAAGACAGAAGTTTATTGTTCTAGTGCACTCGGCGTGCTTCAGAACTCAAAGCCGGTGGATTGTTGACGGATGGTTTTCAGAATGAGAACAAGAGCGTAGCTGTTTACCTCTTAACTGCATGCATTAATTGCACTTCCCAGCAGGCAATCGGGCGATTGTTGTATTTCTCATCATAAAATGGCTGCTTGTGTAAGTTTGAAATAGGAAATATCTTTGTGGCAGCTGAACCTAAACCAAACAGGATGGCATCGCAGAGTTCGCACAGTTTCTTTGTCACCCACGTGTGTGTGGTTTTCAGTTTGTCTCTTTTTGGTCAGGAAGTGTTTTAACCCCTGCTGCACATGTGTGCAGACAATTTGGATTTCGTTGTGCGATTTCGGGTCTGAGTGATGCATTAATTTTGCTGTTGTCTCTATCGGTCAGATGCATATACAGTTCATTTCCTGCATAAACCCCATCCGGATGTTATTGACATCAGACGCCGGTTTGAGGCAGATCAGGCTGATTTTGTTTTCTTGTTTTATGTCAGCAAACGTGACCTTTATTCAAAGATCATGTGCATGAACAAAGGGTTTCTAGTTAGGGTGAAAATGCACCATGTACTGTCGTTATTGATATTTCCATTAAGACTTGATTACATAAGTATGATATCAGCTGAAAAGGAAAGTAATTTTGATGTTATTTTTGATGATTTTGTTTTTGGAATAACATGCACTACTAAACCATTAAATGTAAAAAGTAAATAGAGCCCCATAAAAGCCTATTTTTGTCTCTAACTCGAGCGTTTCTCAATGACTAACTAGTGTTGTTTCTTTGGAGGTGTTCTGCCGTCCTGCTGTGGGGGTTTTTAAAGGAAGTGTTACATAAATACAATGAAAGCACTCACTGATTATTTTTAGCGGACTCGGCTTCATTGTGGACCTGTCACCTCGCTCATCTGCGGCTTTCTACAGAGACCCGCAGAAAAAGTTTTAGTGAAAGCATTTGAGCTCATCTTACTGAAAGCACTTCGTCCGGCTTGCAAGGCGCTGCTGGAAATGAGTTATGAAAGCACAAAGCGCTTGCTAAATCTGTTGGATTGTTGCGGCATTGATAATGAGGGTCCGATAATGTGAACTGTGCAAAAAAATTACAATTATAATAATGTGAAATCTTTGTTGTGAAGTAGTTGTGAGGAAGGTAAAGTCAAAACTGCCTCGAAATGCCATTCAGAACTCGTTTTAAGACCTTTTAATAGACCTAAATATTAGCAGCATGCAAATGCAAAGAAAACGTTTGATGAACATGGAGTAATGTGCATTCTATACAGTAGAATGAATGTGTATAAATACAGTATCCAAGGTAAAACACAGCTTGACAGTGTGAAATTGACTCCAGGCAGAACGCGTGGGGGGGCAGGGCTGCAAAAACACGTTTCGTGGAAGTTTTTTTATGAGCTGTAAATGCAGGAAACTTTGACAAGGCCTGGAAGTTGCTGATATTGTTTGGGCTGTGATTATGTGGCGGTTTGACAGGCCGACGGGTCCACCTGAGCGAGCTGAGGAGAAGCTAAAGCTAATCGGTAACGGAGAAAATACCACAGAACTTGCAAAATGAACTCAGCTTTGACCAACTACCTTTTCCCTGTGGGATTTGAGGCAGATCGTCGCACCACAGATTGTCTTCCCATATTACATTCGGCCTCATGACTTGGTGAATTCCACCAATCACATGCCATGGTCATACCCTACCGAAAAATAAATAAATAAATAAATAGTTTAGTAATGAAGCCATTCCATTGTAATACAAAAATGTATTTAATTTGTTTCCCTTTTGAGAATATTTGTATTTTTCATTACTCTTGATGGAAATTCTGTAGATTTGCATTATTGTAGTAATATTTATGTTAGTTTTTAAATGTAATATTTATATAAATAATATATTTTAATTATTGTAATAATTATATAATAATATTATATATATGATAATATAAATACATCATTTTTTTTTTATATATAAATAATATATTTTATTTAATATAATAATTGTGAGATATATATATATATATATATAAATAATTTTAAATATTAAAACAAATATGTATTAGAATGTATTATTTAGAACAAATGTATACATCATTTTATTATTATAGTAGTGTTTGTATGATAATATAAATGTAATTATTCCATTTTAATTTTAATGTATAAATAATAATATATTTTACTTAATATAATAATTATGTAATATATTATTATATTAAATATATATATATATATATATATATATATATATATATATATATATATATATATATATATATATGTGTGTATATATATATATATATATATTTATTTATTTATTTTATATATATATATATATATATATATATATATATATATTTATATATAAAATTAAAAATAAATATTTTTAAATATGAAACCATGATTGAGGTTTTTTTTTTCAATTTATTTAAGCAAATCTGTCATTTTATTATTTATATGATCAAAAAAAATTTATGTATAAATGTATATATCATTATTCCTGATAATAAATAAATTATATATAATCTATAATATATAATATTATATAAAATTATATAATTTTAAATATTAAAACAAATATGTATTAGAATGTATTATTTAGAACAAATGTATACGTCATTTTATTATTATTATAGTAGTATTTGTATAATATAATAAATGTAATTATTTATTCCATTTTACTTTTAATATATAAATAATAATATATTTTACTTAATATAATAATTATTTAATATATTATTATATTAAATATATATATATTTTTTTCAATTTATTTAAGCAAATCTATGTCATTTTATTATTTATATGATCAAAAAATGTATGTATAAATGTATATATCATTATTCCTGATAATAAATAAATAAATAAATAAATAAATAAATTAATTAATTATATATATATATATATATATATATATATATATATATATTCCATAAGCAATTTGTTTCCCTTCATTTTCTGTAAGCAAAATGCAATCACTTATTTCTTTATTGATTTTAGGGTGAAATATGACCCGCACATGAGCAGATATGAGTGATGTTGTGTAATGTGTATTTCTGCTCCACACATGATGACTCCGAGAACTGAATGTACAAGATTGTTGATTCCATACGTTAAACTAGAAGACATGAGATAAATAAATAGAGCGGGAATACGGCGGGTGCGCTGGAATGCAGCAGCTGTATGGAGAGAGAGGCTGGGCAAACACAAGCAGTTGTCTTAGTGTCCTGAGGCACGTCCTGAGCAAACAGTGCTAGAGCTCGCCGGCTTCAGGTCCTGTTCACCACGAGCCCGGGGCCCCTGAGAAGAGTCACCCCGACTGCCCTGAGAAGTGCACATTCATGCAGCGCACACCTAAAGTCTCCATCAAATGCAGTATTCTAAATTATTTATCCGTGCACATCATTATTTTTTAAAAATTCATGTGCGTCATAATCTTGAATCAGAATAACTTCTCCTCCCTCTTGCAGCATCTCATCTCTTCTCTAATGATGAGGGCGGGGCAACCTGTCACTCACATGAGATCCACCAATAGCAAACCACAACCATCCAATCAATTCCCCACAGACAAAATCAAGCCCCGAGACTTTAAAGGGGACCTATAATGCCCCTTTTACAAGATGTAATATAAGCCTTCGGTGTCCCCCAAAATCCCCCACAGATCATTTATTATATCTTGTCAAATTTGCCCCTATTTGGGTGTGAGCAAAAACACGCCGCTTTTGTGTGTGGCCCTTTAAATGCAAATGAGCTGCCTGCTTTACAGAAGAGGGCGGAGCTTTAACAGCTCAACAACAACAAAGCTGGAGAATCTCACGCAGCCAAAATGATGAAAGTGTTCAGCCTTACATTGTTCAAACCGGAGTCGACACTGATGGAGAGACTCAGGAAGAAGTTACAACTTTTAGTCGTTTCTGAATGGTTAGTGGATAAATTGATGTAGTTGCTGTGGAGTTGATTCAACTCATCCACTAGCATGTGCCGTCATGTTAAAGAAAATATCTCCCTTTGCATTGAACTGTGAGTGTCGTAACTTTGCAGATGTTTTTTATGCTCAAACAGCAACATTACACTAAAGTTAAAAAAGGGAACTCACAATCATCCGCCCCTTTAATTAACAATATCAGAGTTAGATGTGTGAGACAGACAGAGGACGTTTCTCTTACTCATCTGTGGACTCAAAAGTGTTGCACTCTCAGGAATCGAATCTTCGGTCTGTGTCGCACAGAGTGCACGAGACGAGAGACAGTTCAGAATCGAAACGCATCTTGACCCTGAACCTTTCCAGTGCAATTAACAGGAAGGCGTGAGCTGCTGTTGTTTAGTTGTCTCTTGACCTGTGACTGTTTCTCTCTTCATACGTGTCCGACTCTTATCACAGATCATCTGCTAAACAATGAGTCTCTCGATCATTTCATATTTCTAAACCAGGGTTGAACGCCTTTTGAGTGGCTTCAAAGCCTGTAAACTGTGCTTGAAAGAAAAAACACAAATGAGACTTTTAATAATTGTTTTTCCTACTAAGCCATTCGATTCAATTGAGAGCAAGCGGAGACTTGGTTAAAGAGATAATTCACCCCATCATTCATCATTTGCTCCCCCTCATGTCGTTCCAGACTTTCTTTCTTCTGCAGAACACAAAAGATATTTTGAAGGACTTTGGGAACCAAACAACATTGGAGCCCATTGACTTGGACAAAAAAACAACAACAACAACAACACCTAGATATTTCTCTGAATATCTTCTTTTTATATCGTATGGGTTTAGAACGAGTGAATGATGACAGAATTTAAATTTTTAGGTGAAACGTCCCTCAAAATTCTGCATGAAATTAAAATGGACTCTTTATTATTTATTTATATATTTATTTATTATTATAATTATAATATATATAATATAATAAATATATAAATATATTTATAATTTTATATCATATTTTTTAATATATATATATATATATATATATATATATATAATTAATAAATATATTTATATCATATATATATAATATACTATGTATATAATTTACATACATACACACATACACATATATATTTCTGTATGTATATATATACAGTACCTGTGTGTGTGATATATATATATATATATATATATATATATATATATATATATAAAATTATGTGTATATATATATATATATATATATATATATATATATATATCATATATTTATATTAATATTAATGATGAAGAATTTTTAGATATAGGTAAAATGTCCCTTTAAATTCTACATGAAATTAAAATTGCCTCTATTTATTCAATACTTATTTTTGGTTTCATTTTGCACATTTATGCAGAATTTCTTCAATAAAATGTGCAAAAAATCTCCAAAACAATATTCATTTTTAGCTGATATCACAAGTCCCGCCCCTCAAATCACATGACTCCTTTCTGTTATGTAACACCCACTTTTCCCGATCCAATCAATTCTTGTTAAATATCGTGTTTCAATCTGAAATGCATTAAATTACAGGCGAAACACATTTTGTAGTTTCAGAAGAGTGTTTCAAAGTGTTTGTCTGCAATTAAAAGTCATGGATCTCAGTATGAACTTCTCATCATGTGACCTGAGCTGCCCTCCGAATTCTATACTCATGCTGCACTGTAAAAAAAAGAGTTTATGAAGGTGTAAATAAAGGTTATTGGAGTACTAGTACTAATGTCATGTTCAATTCAATTAGTTTATTTGTAGTTATGTGTGAAATCTACAAGCAATTTCTGAGTGAAAATTGTTTCAACGTCTATTAAGTGATTATTTTGTAGTTATTTTAGGAGAAACTTCTGAGACGAAGTCAAAAATATGAGCTCTGAGCAGGCATGAAATGATCCTGCGGGATGTGTGCGGGTGCGTGAACTGATGAGGAATGTTTTGTGTTGTTGTAGTTGGGATAATGTACGATCCCAGAGCAAACAGTGAGTTCTCCATTCCAGCTCCTAATCTTTGACACAAAGACACTGGAATCTGGCCCGTCTCTCTCTCTCTCTCTCTCTCTCGGCTGCGTGACAGATTGGAAGAGAGTGTGGGTTGCAGTTCGTAATCACATAGACCATAAAGAAAGTATGGCAGAGGAACTGACGGCTGTCTTTATCAAGCCGACCGCATGTTGGAAAAGCAATTTGGTATCGTTTCACTCATTCAGAGGAAGGTAGGAAGCATTTAGGAAAGGTCTGTGCCAGAGAAACGCCGCTGGAAATGCAGACATTATGGATTATAAAGATTTAATAAGGGAATAAATTGAATTAGGAACAAACAGGAACTGGATTTGTTGTGTTTAAATATGTGTGTTTATTGCTCAGCGGATGCTCTTTCACAGTTCAGGAGTTTTACGTACGTTTCAGACATTTCTCCAGCATTGCACAGTGAATCTGAGCAATATTTGAGACATTGTTGAGATCTGAAACAATTTGCTCTCCATCTAAGAAACAATTGAGAAATGGAGTTTTTCACATATATGTCTCCTGAAATTGTCATGCAATGAGATTATAGAGCATTGAAATGAAAGCAGATCTTTGATGAGAAGTATTTGAATCAATTTTGAGTTTGATTGCACACTTTATCATGGCAAATCTGAGTAATATAAATATTTTTGAGATCTGAAACTCGATAAACCTAATTTCTGAGAAAAACAAAAATGAGATCTTAAAGTGGTTAATGAGTACTTACTTATGGAGGCCCTAAAGGGACATATGAGATGGGAGGAAAAATTATATGTCAGTGCTTTGCATTCTCTCACAGATTATTTGAGTTCTTTGCAAGCGAAAGCAAAACATTTTCGAGAGAAACCTAAAGCATTGATTTATTTTTTATTTTCCCTCCCATCTCATATCACCATGTCTCTTTACTTACTTGCATTTCACATATTTAATTTCACCTGATATTAAAGAAATAATGCAAATAATTCAATGAGAAAATAGTTGCCGTGCAGTAAGAGTATATCGCTGATTTTTAAGAGAAATATTTGAGTTAATGTTGAATTTTATCTTGGCAAAAGCTCTAAATTGAGCCGAATAATGATTAATGTCTTCTGTAGAGCCGCTTTAGAGCTGAAATTGAAGTAATTTCATTATTTTGCCACATATTTATTTCTGTGAAGCTCTTTCAAAACAATCTGCACTGTATGCTAGAGAAATAAATGTGACATTTTTGAGATCTCTGAAAAGTAATTCAGGGGACCTGTTACCACAACTTAAATAAATGCATGGTTGCAATTTAAAAATTCTAATGTATTGATTTAATTAAACCTTTTAAGTTGCAAACATTATTTTTTAGAGTTCTGTTGACAATAATATTGATCATTGCATCAACTTAATATTGTCTGTCATTTAAACTCAAATTTCTGCGTTTTTAATGAAATTGTCTTGATAACTTCAGAAATTAGGCAGTGGATTTCTAGTTCCCAGCATGCTTTAAATGTTGAAATTAAGCATTAATTTATTTGTTTTTAGTGAAAGGAAAGACCTGTTAGTGTTTAATGCTGTTATGTTTGACATTTAAACTGTTGAAGTTTGAGCTGAAGAATAACACACTCTATAAGCAATGACTGCGCTAATGCCAGTCACAAGTATTTGTCCATTACTTATTTGTTCATTAAATATAGAAATAAGTTATGTTAGCATGTGCTGTGATAGCTGTTGGTTTGAACTGAAATAGATAAGATTAATTGGTTCCAGGGCTACAACTCTGGTAGTTGGAGCGACTTCATTTTTTTAACTTAAAAATCTGTATTTTGTACAAAAGTAAGCAAATATGACATGAGTAGGAAAATTGTGAATTATGTTTGCATGCACTTGGTAGCCAATAATTCATTGCACATTAATTCATTACAACTCTGGTAGTTGGAGTGACTTCATTTTTTTAACTTAAAAATCAGTTCATGCTACAAATTAAGTTCCTCTAACTCAATGCAGCTTGTTGCTTGAACGTAAATTCACTCAAAGTTGTCATAACTCACAGAAACTGTTGAGCCAACACATTATTGAGCAGAAAATGCAAAAGAATAAGATTGCATTCTAGGAGAAACAACTGAGATGTTGCTTTGTGATTCTCTCTCCGGTGGGCCGTATGGTTTCGGGCTGGTAGATAAAACGAACGCCTGCCTCAGGATAAAGAGCCTCGGGCTGGTAAACCCATGACTAGTAACTGTGTTTGATTCGTAATCGTTTAGTGCTCCTAATTGGCTGCAGATCTGGAGGGATGCATGTCGAGTGTGCTTAAGATAGAATAACTGCAGGTTTTATTGCATTTCAGCTTTGAACTGATGACATCTCACCCAGATAGTGAACTACAGGGCTGCTAGTTAGCACCAGCCACTAGTTACTGTAAGTGCAGTCTCTGTTGGCAGCATGTTTGCAATTATTTGAAACCACTACGAGTTTGCAGCCATTTTACAGTGCAGAGCTTTCCTGAACCTCTGACCCGTGGTGAGAACGAGATAAACTGTTTGTTTTTCCAGACGCGGTTACGGCGGAGAGTAAACTTCAAATTATACTGTAAGTGCCATTGCTGCCGCTCACAGCTGGTCTCAACCGGGTCCTCCTCATCAGGCGGCTTTTGGCAGCATCTCTGAACGCTTTCATAATTAAGTTTTTAAAGACAGCTAATCAGCAAAGCCAGACGACGCTGCAGTTTGGACCAACCAGACGTGTTTTTTTGATTCTTGCGACCAACTTTGTTTAAAAATATTTTCTTAATTATTTTTTGCAGGCATTCTTTTTGAAAGCTGCTAATTTGTTCGCCTGCTGTCGGTCGAGATTAGGAAACAGAGGGGGAGGCGTGAGACGCCGCGTAAAGTCACAGATTATCGAAACGGCTCGTGTTTTCGGGATATTTTTGCCTGACTAAGCTCGCGTGTGGAAATCGTTGCACCGGTCTGCGCACTTCCATTTCACAGACAGAGAGAGACGTATACAGCGTTTATGTTTTAAATATACCTGTAGGGCGAAAGTGCAGCAGAATATTTGTATTGCGGCGTTCCAGGTACGAGTGTTTAAATGAGTTTCGTGATGGGTTCACCTCCTCCTTCCTCTTGACATTTCAAAGGCACGAGCCGCTCGCCGCTGTAAGCCGGGTCTTACTGTAATCTTTCTGTCCCTTTTTTATCCATGCTATTGATATTGTGGTCGGGTTATAAACTCTTAATGAGGCTCTGCCTTTCCCAGTGCCAGATTTTTGCTGGAAACTATGAAGCAAGCTTGCGGAGTTTAAGAAAAAACGTTTATTTATAGTGATGCTTTAAACCAGAGTTTCCTACTGCAGTTTTGCTTGGTGACTCAGACTGTACAAGTGACGACCAGAACTGTTTATTGTACAAAAAGTAAGCAAATATGTGCTTAACATGACATGAGTAGGAAAATTGTGAATTATGTTTGCATTGCACAATAATTCATTGCACAAAATTTGCATGACTTTTACACGCTTTTGACTTGATATACACTTTATCAGTTCATGCATTCCCTGGCATGTTTATCCTTGCATTTAATATAGTCTGAGGCTTTTTTACCTTGCATTGTTTTGCATAACCAAAATATACAGGATACAATGATTTATTTTGTTGTCCTAACTATGCATCAGTTACATGTATGCATTTGGCAGATGCTTTCATCCAAAGCAACTTGCATTGCATACAGTTCATGCAATCCCTAAGAATCGAACCCATGACCTTGGCGTTGCTGGTGCCAACAGTTCTACAGTTTGAGCTACAGGAATGCGTAATTATGAAGTTAGTTGTTTTTTTTATTATTTGCATTTAAACATTCTGCAGAATTCACGTTTTTTCATCTTATCAATTTCAGTCAAGACTGAAAACTCACAACTCGGGTAAATATAATTTTTTTGCCTGATTATTTTGCTAAAAACAAGTGCTCCGGTGTGGCTCTCCAGGGTCAAATCGTAGCATTAGTGCAAATGCCTCATCTTAACATGAGAAAATCGTATGACAGACATGTGCAAATAAACACGGACCCTTTTTAGAGACTCCAGAGGCCCTCCATACCACCAGTGAATGGAAAGAGCCAAGTCAGGGAAAAACAGAGGCCTTGTTCTAAAAACAAGAACACGATGGCCGTATCTCTGTTTTCAGATAGACCTCAGGAATTTTAAGAGGCCGGAGCGGCCCACTCGCTCCTGAGCTCTTCCTGAAGCGCTTCGCTGTCAAATACTGATGCTTTGTTTCTGTGACCCCCCTCAGGTCTGAGAGAACTTGGTTTGTTCCAGCTTTTAATGCCTACATCATCTCATTAATATTAAAAGGTATTATATGGCACATATAGGTGCCAGCAATGGCAATGTTTCACTTATGTTTCAGCTTTGAAGATAATTAAATTCAGAGAGTAAATGACTTTATTACAAGTCACATCTGGATTTAATATTTCAGTAAAAGGTTCTTCTCTGACAAAGTTGCATCATTTACAGATGAGTTGCGCAATTACTAGGGATTTGCATGGATTTGTAATTCTCTAAAGTTGTTTATACTTAAAAGCTTATATTTTAGATGCTGTCTGTACATTGATATAAGTTAAATTTCCCCTGCAGTCGTTTTATCCTTTAAAACATCTTTGATAATCAAAATGACATATTTAAATAATTTTTTTTTTAAGAAAATGTAAATAATATATTGGATAAATTTAGGGTGCATTAAAAAAATGTAAAAATTGTATGTAAGTCTATGCAAAAATATAAATAATATATAAGATAATTTTTAGCTGAATTAAAAACTGTATGTATTTGTCTATTAAACTGTAAGTAATATATAGGATCGATTTAACTTGCATTAAAAATCATGTAAAAATTGTATATAAAAATGTAAATAACATAAGATAAATTCAAGGTGCATTAAAAATCATGTAAAAATTGTATATAAAAACTTAAATAATATATAAAATAAATTAGTTGCATTAAAAATGTATGTAAATAATATATAGGATCAATTTAACTTGCATTTAAAAACAATCCAAAACATTTAAAAATTGCATGTAAATTGTAAATAATTTATCTTGCATTAAAAATCATGTAAATTATGTAAAAATTGTTGGTAAAAATGTAAATAACATAAGATAAATTCAAGGTGCATTAAAAATCATGTAAAAATTGTATATAAAAATTTAAATAATATATAAAATAAATGAGTTGCATTAAAAATGAATGTAAATAATATATAGGATCAATTTAACTTTTATTTAAAAACAATCCAAAACATTTAAAAATTGCATGCAAAATGTAATTAATTTATCTTGCATTAAAAATCATGTAAATTATGTAAAAATTGTTGGTAAAAATGTAAATAATATATAGGATCAATTTAATTTACATTAAAAATAACGTAAAACACGCATGTATGTAAAAATGCAAGATCAATTTTATCCATTAAAACATCTTGGATTTTCAAAATGACATATTTAAATGTTTTTTCCAGTGAAAATAATTTCTTCATGCCTTAAAATACCTTGAATGTAACTCGACACCATTGCTTCATTTAGTATACGCAGATTCATAAATATGCAAATACGCCTCCACTCAATCACACCAGCTCGGATTACCTGTAGTAAACGCTACACGATGTCAAATAGAAATATTGGTTTAATTCAGCCATATATGTTTGAACCAGAAACTGATTCAGAAGAAGAATAGGAAGAGGAGAAAAGCCCCACCCTCTCATTTATGGGGTTGGTCCCCCCGTTGGTAGGAAACAAGGGCAGGTTTTTGAGAAAATACTCAGCATGGTGTTGACTGATGAATTTGCACATGGTTTGTCTTAAAGCATATTGAAAACACCACATAGACATATAAACAACTTGATCTGCACCACAGGGGGTCTTTAAAAGTGTCTACTCATATACAAAAATGATCATGTGCACTGTCTGAATATGAATGAGATCATGCTGGTATTGTGGTTAATGTATGATCACATGCAGTAAAACTAAAATTAGCACTGTTTAGGCTCTCTATGCTTTCCTAAATATGACTTAATTTCACTTCGCCACAGCCTCAGATCGTTCGTCCAGTATGGGCGCAGTGGCATGAGCTCACATCCTTAAACAAACACTGAGGGTGCAAACAGTGCTGCAGCTTTAAATGCTGTGAGATAAAGAGTCTCGTGCAGCTCGAGGTGAAATTAACACGAGAAGAGAGCGAGAGGAAATCATTGAAGAAAAAAAACCATCTGCAAATGTAGCCGTGGAGTCTATTCTCTTCACACCAGCCACAGTAATAGCTTTCCTGTGTACTTGTCCTGTCAAATCAGCTCAGGCTTTTTCAAAACCATTTCAGCCCAAATTCACTCTCCGGCTGGCTGAATAAAATGCATCGAAAAAGATGCAAAATTATGCAGATTATAATCCTAGATTACCAAAAGCATTTGACTCAAGTGTTGCATGCATGTTTGTTAAATCAACTAGTTTCATGCATTTCCTGAGCAAAATATAAGTGGTGTTTGAATGTGCAAAAGTCACTGTGTTTTGGGGCGGTTGCTGTTGCTAAGATGGATATTTATTCAGTGATTTGAATGCACTGATGTTTTGCTTGTACAAACAGTATATAGTCTCCATGTTATATGATGTCGAACACTTTAAATACATGCAAAAGACGGTCAGTGTTTGCGTACAATAGACACAGTGATTCAAATGAGATGGCTGGCACTGATTTCCACACCATCTAGTGTTACCACACTAGTGTATTGTGTGTAAAGCATTTGACAAGCACAGATAACCCGTCCCCAAATGTCTGTTTTACAGATAGGCCGCGGCGTATGGCGTGTTTTATGATGTTGCTTTCTCTGTTTTTGTATATGAAATCTTTTAGTGTGGAATACCGTGGTAAATCAGGCATCAAAAGTGTCTGAAAAGCTGCTGTCTTTCACCCGGAGAACGACACTGTGTGGATGCTGTGTGCTTAAGCTTAGATGGAGAGAAGGAGAAGAAAGAGGCTGAGGGAGTACAGTGGATGTATGCCAGAGCCCAGAGGGCATGCGTGGGGTAGAGCTTTCATGTACCGCAAACACACACAAAGAACACATAATAATATCTGTGTTAAAGAGAGCGTTCACACACGAATCAACGTTCTGTCATCATTTACTTGCCCTCGTGTCGTTCCAAACCAGTATGACTTTCTCTCGTCTGTAGGACTCAAAAGGAGATGTTTAGCCGGATGTTCACGCTGCTCTTGTGCAATGAAAGCTGAGGAGCATTGTAGCAGTAGTTCATGTGACCTGTGCGCTATATGTCATCTGCAGTCATATGATGCTTTGTGAGAGAGACGGACACATTTAAGTTGTGTTAAAAGTTGCAAATTTAATTTGCATTAAAAATTATATTAAGTTGCATGTAAAAATGGTATGCAAATTTTATGTAAAAATGTAAATAATATATAGGAAAAATTTTGCAAAAAATGCAAAAATTTAATGTAAAAATTTAAATAAATGTAAGTTGCATTAAAAATCGTGCAAAATTGTGTTTAATAATGTAAATAATATATAAGAAATTTTAGGTGTACTAAAAACGTAAAAAAAAAGTTTGTAATTCTACGTAAAAATGTAAATAATATATAGGATAAATGTAAGTTGCACTAAAAATCATGCAAAATTGTGTTTAATAATGTAAATAATATGTAAGAAATTTTAGGTGTCCTAAAAACGTAAAAAAAAAAATGTTTGTAATTCTACGTAAAAATGTAAATAATATATAGGATAAATGTAAGTTGCATTAAAAATCGTGCAAAATTGTGTTTAATAATGCAAATAATATACAGTATAAGAAATTTTAGGTGTACTAAAAACGTAAAAAAAAATGTTTGTAATTCTACGTAAAAATGTAAATAATATATAGGATAAATGTAAGTTGCACTAAAAATCATGCAAAATTGTGTTTAATAATGTAAATAATATGTAAGAAATTTTAGGTGTCCTAAAAACATAAAAAAAAAACAAATGTAATTCTATGTAAAAATGTAAATAATATATAGGATGAATCTAAGTTGCATTAAAAATCATGTAAAATTGTTTGTAAAAATGTAAATAATATGTAGGATAAATGTAAGTTGCATTAAAAAATCATGTAAAATTATTTGTAAAAATGTAAATGATATATAGGATCAATTTAAGTTGCATTAAAAGTGGCATATTTAAGTTGTATTAAGTTGCATGGAAAAATTTTATGCATTTGTATGCAAAATGCAAATAATATATAAGATAAATTTTGGTTTCATTACAAAGATGTAAAAAAAAATGTTTTTATGTAAATAATATATAGTATCAATTTAACTTGCATTTAAAAATAATCGCAAACATTTAAAAACTGCATGTAAAATGTAAATAATATATGTGATCCATTTATCTTGCATTAAAAAATCATGTAAAACCTGTAAAAATTGTATGTAAAAATGTAAATAATATAAAGGATCAATTTAATTTGCTTTGAAAATAACGTAAAACACATAAGTGTATGTAAAAATGCAAATAATATATAAGATAAATTTAAGTTGCATTAAAAATCTTGAATTGTATGTAAAAATTTAAATAATATAAATTTTACTGTTTAAACGGCTAAATACAAAAATTTGTTTAAAATATAAAAATAAAAAATATGCTGTTTGTTTCATAAATTCAAGAACCAGTCACTCAAAGTTTGGTATTTGTAAGTGAAAATGAGATTAAAAAGTGATTTGAAATCAGATGAGATTGTTTAGTGACTCACGTCTTGTGGTCTGTTCATCAGTCAGTGCTGTCATGTGACTTCAGAAGATTAAACATATAGAGCATGAGTCGTATAGGCTGCTGTTATGATGCTTTTGTATGACAAAATATCACTTTCTTTTCCATTGTACTGTATGTAAAAGATCAACATGAACATTGTGCTAAACATCTCCTTATGTGTTCCACAGTAGAATCATACAGGTTTGAGTTCATAAAGCAGTGAAAAGAGAGACAGTGGCATGAATGTGAGAATGGACAGATGGAGTGAGATAAGGACATGCAAAATGCAATAAAGTAAAAAAAGAAAAGCAGAGACAGCGTTCATGACGGAGCGGAGAACAGATAGAGAGAATGTGGGATTAGAAGCGTAACAGCTGGTGCTCAAAACCCTTCAAACAGCCACTGCGGTCATCATAAGCTCACATCTCCAGTAAATCACACTCAAACTCCACAGATTACTCCTGTGACCTTGATTTACAGACAATATCTGTATTCCCCTCGTCATGCATCTCATTAAGAGCATCTTTACGTGTCGTTCATAGTCAGAAATGGCGATATTCATGGGCAAGTGCATTAAAGTAAAACATGCCATTATGGTTTATATGAGCAGTTCCTGTTTTATGATTAGTAGAACCTGAGAAATGTTCATGGTTCAATCAGAATCGTAATGTTGCTCTAATATCTTGCAATATCTTTTATATTAGCTCAATTTCTACAGTATTTTACTCTTTTTCTGAGAAACCGACATTAAAAATAAAGCAAAAATTAGATTTTTCTTGTTTTAAGTGCGACCAACAAAATTTTGTGAGGGTTATGCTTAAAAAATCTATTTGCCAATGTGTAAAACTATAAATTATACATATGATATGTTCTCTTATAGTAAATTTACATTTCTGAATTTTTTTTTATTTAAATTTTTACATACAATTTTAAAAAAATTTTTTAATGCACCTTAAATTTATCTCGTGTTATTTACATTTTTACATATTTTACATTATCTCTCAAGTTAAATTGATCCTACATATTTCTTATATTTTAATACATAATTACATATACTTTTAACTGAAATTTATCTTATATATTATTTATATTTTTAGTTCTTAATGCAACTTAAATCTATCCTATATATTATTTACATTTTTACATACACTTACATACAATTTTTTTATGCAACCAAAATTGATCTTATATATTACAGCATTTACAATTTTTTACATGCAATTGCATACAATTTTTACATGCAACTTAATACAACTATAATGCAACTTAAATTTGCAACTTTTAATGCAAATTAAATTGATCCTATATATTATTTACATACACTTACATAAAAGTTTTGTTTTTTAATGCAACTAAAATTTCTTATATATTATTTAAATTTTTGCATACAATTTTTACATGATTTTAATGCACGCATATACACACACACACACACACACACACACACACACACACATATAGTATATATATATATATATATATATATACATGTTTGTGTCAGTGCAGAAAACAGTTATGAAAGCAAAGTTAAAGTATTAATGTTCTTTAACTCAGCGACGCTCATTCTACTCGGCAGGCGTCTCTTATTCTTTCGAAGGCCTCGTGGTGGGAGGAAGAAAGCTTTGTGTAAAACCTGTCTAAATATGGCCGGTCTGCAACGAGACATTTACGAGCCTGAGTGAAAGTCTAGCGCGTAGGGTAGACGCTGGTGGTGGTGAAATTAGTCTTAATAGAACGTCGACCTCTGCCCTCTTTCTTTCTTTCTGTTTCACTCCGTTTTTTTCTGTTGCTAAGATTAGCCTTTATTAAGACATACAACTGCTGCCACCTGTAGAGGCATTGGCTGGGTTTGGAACTGACTAAAGTAGCTGCATTTCAGCAGTAGTATGCAAAATTATCACACGACCACATTATATTGCATGTGATGCATGTAGCAGTTATATGCATATGCATGCATCTCTGAAATAAAAGCAGTATTTCACATTTTTATGTAATAAGATCTACTTTTGGAAGTTATCAGAGAGATATTAAATGCACAGTTAACATCACTTCCTGTTTGCATTGCATTCTGGCAGTTTACTGCACATTTATGGAAATGCATACAGAATATGCATACTAATATCTGCAAAAAAAGTATGTTTGGACACATTTAGAATGACACTTGCACACTTTAATAAGAGGCTGAAAGCAGAGCAAACACTGTAGTATGTCACCTTCTAAGATGAGCGCCTGTTTCAGACGCACACACCGTAAACGCTTGCGCTCAGTTGTTTATATCCAGAGGCCATGATATCATTTAGTATTACAGTATATCCAGAGGCAAATCCCGACTGCATGCGTTCAGCATTCTGTGAACAGCAACTTCAAATCTGACTCGTACTACTGGGACTTTGCCTTGAATTTGCAGCGAAACACAACAGCGCTGGCAGTCGTTGCAAATGCAATGAGTAATTTTAGTAATCCTCTGTGATTAGAGGCGATAATTCCGGCTAAATCGTTTCGTGAATTTACACGTTTTGTTTTATTAAGTCAATTAATTATACAGAACCCAAAACGAGCCACCCGCTTCGGCAACCGCAAATTTGATTTATTTTGCCGGACTGAATCCGATTACATTCCTGGAGGAAACTAAAGCAAGATGCCAGCGACATGTCTTGGTTTTAACCCACTTTGAAGCTCAAATGTTTGGAGTTTTTTGGGCAGACCAGTCACAACAAAGTGACAGCGCTACCTCTGATCCACGAGATGTGTGCGGGTCACGACCTTGAACTTTCCACGTTGTTTGTTTAACCCAAAGTCTGTCTTTGTTCTATTCTCTCGGTAGGTAAACAATTGTGAGTCACCGTCTACAGACTAAACATATCTGGACTGCACAGCAGGGTGTTCAGTGACATGTTAGATGTTGTTTTTGATCAATGTGCATCAGGTTTAAATGCTTCTAAACTTGAGTGGGATCTCGCTTTAATGAACAACACATGTTTTACAACTTATAGCGAGGAGTGTCTCCAGCAGCCCCGGATGCATTTCAGCGTTACTGTAATTTGATATGAAGTCTGATATGATGCCTTGATTACTCTGGCTTACACAATACACAATCTGTTCATCAGTCTGCGTCCTTCACTGTGACCTGCAGAAACTCACAATCCACATTCTGCCATGACTGGCAGTGACCAAAAACACATAGCTTATCTGCACATTGTTGCTAATATTACTCTCTCTCTCTCTCTCTCTCTCTCTCTATATATATATATATATATATATAGTGCTGTCAAAATGATGAATCGCGATTAATCGCAACCAAAATAAAAGTTTGTTTACATAATATGTGTGAATACTGTGTATGTATATAAATACACACACAAACACACATGCATATATTTAACAAAAATATATTTTATTCATATATAAAATATTTATATTTACATATAATATAAATTATATATAAGCATAATATATAAATATACATGCATATATAAATATTTTTTAAATATGTGTGTATTTATAAATGCATACACACATTATGTAAACAAACTTTTATTTTGGATGCAATTAATCACGATTGATCATTTGACAGCACTATATATATATAAATATATATATATATATATATATATATATAAGCTATGTGTTGTTATATATATATATATATATATATATATATATATATATATAAAACTAAAAAAAAAAAAAAAAAAAAAAAATTCAAATTTACACAGTAAAATACCGTTTTTCCAGTAATATAACG
>VTFQ01000012.1:1617144-1697144 GCA_036281575.1 Ancherythroculter nigrocauda
TTCTTTGGCATCGTACCATGGTACTATCATGGTATTTTGGACATGCACATTTATGCATTTTGGTAGACAATTTTATCCAAAGTGACTTACATTGCATTAAAGATCCACATTTACATTTTATCAGTTCTTGCTTGCCCTGGGAACCGAACTCATGACCTTGGCGCCAAGTACCATAGTACTACTACAGTACAGTACCATGGTAATGCTAGGATATTTGGATGTGCACCATAGTACTACTATTGTATGTATATATATATATATATATATATATATATATATATATATATATAGTAAATATACAACAAATATATATATGGCATTGTATTTTGGACATGCTCCATGGCATGGTAATACCAGGTTTTTTTTTTTTTTTTTTTTTTTGCATGGTACCATGATATTTTGGACATGCATCATGGTACTACTAGTGTATTTTGGACATGCTCCATGGCATGGTAATACCAGGGTTTTTTTTTTTTTTTTTTGTGCATGGTACCATGATATTTTGGACATGCATCATGGTACTACTAGGGTATTTTGGACATGCATCATGGTACTACTAGTGTATTTTGGACATGCATCATGGTACTACTAGGGTATTTTGGACATGCATCATGGTACTACTAGTGTATTTTGGACATGCATCATGGTACTACTAGGGTATTTTGGACATGCATCATGGTACTACTAGTGTATTTTGGACATGCTCCATGGCATGGTAATACCAGGGTATTTTTTTTTTTTTTTTTGCATGGTACCATGATATTTTGGACATGCATCATGGTACTACTAGGGTATTTTGGACATGCATCATGGTACTACTAGGGTATTTTGGACATGCATCATGGTACTACTAGTGTATTTTGGACATGCATCATGGTACTACTAGGGTATTTTGGACATGCATCATGGTACTACTAGGGTATTTTGGACATGCATCATGGTACTACTAGTGTATTTTGGACATGCATCATGGTACTACTAGGGTATTTTGGACATGCACCATGATGCATTTCAAAATACCATAGTATTACCATCTGATACCATCACTGTACCACAGTTCTTTTTTGTTAGAGTTGCATGCATGCATAAACACACACATAAAAAGATACATGCATACACATTAAAGCATGTATTCATGCACATGTATGTTTGTGTAGAAATCGTAGAATAGCTCAGATCCGTCAGAATGAGTGCAGCTCTGTTTTCTGCTCCACTCTGTTGTGTGTGTATGTTGCAGTCTGACCTCATTGACCCTTCTTATCATCCCATCTCAGTCGTATCTTGGCGGGCCGATCGAGGTTGAACGTGCCGCACTTCTCTGGCATTTGGGTCTGGAAATGGGAAAAGAGCGTCGCTGCTGAATGTTGATGTCGTGTTGTGTGAAAAACAGTCGAGAGCAACCGATAAGAGGTGCCTTATCTGAGAGGAAGAAGTAAATAATTAGCTAAATTATAACCAACCGTCTTCGCCGCATTCGTCATCAGACCAAGAATGAATCTCTTAATTAACAGCTCGTTTAGAGGTGGAATCGCATTGACCCGACGCAGTCAGCTCTTCTGACCGAGCGCTGAACCAGTAACCGATGTGACAAACGGGTGTAATCACGTCATTTGTGTAAACACTTAAAAGATGCAATCGCGCGCGGCTGTTAATTCATTTACACAGCAGTTTGTTGGTTTTTAATTTGTGGGCGGGTGTAATTCTGTCATGTTGCCGCTGATCTTATTATGTGCTAATAGACTGTAGCGACGGCGTCCCCCGGGGCGGACAGCCACAGACATCTGTCTCGCTGGCCTTTATATCGTCTCTCTCTCCTCCCGTCCTGCCGCAGGACTTCATTTTACTGTAAAATCTGCCGTCCGTGTGTGTCTCTCTCTCTTTACCTTTCTGTGGTGAAAGGGCCTACGGCATGCCATTACTGGGCTAATGAGGGCTGTCTACAGCCGGAGAGAGCGAGCAGTCGACAGACACGCTAACCAACACTGACACTCTCATTATACAACTGGCAACCGCTGAATGAAGGAGTCCCTCGCTCGCTCTCTCGGCTCCCGGACGCCCGCTTTCTCTTTCCTACAAGACGCCTGGATGTGACTCTGAGCTCCCTCAGACTCTCTTCTCAAAAACCATGCACCTCTAGCACATTGTTTACTTAATTTCTAGCTTTGCATATGGCATGTGTAGATAAAACATCAGCCCGGGGGCTTTTCACTGATTTGTATCAGAAATATTTATAAATGACATGTTGTTCAACATCTACATGGGACGTCACTAGAAACGAATGCGGAATGTGCGGAAACACGTCCAGGTCATACCTTACCCCAAAATAATAAAAATAATAATAAATAAATGAATAAATAAATAAATATAATCATATTTGCCTGAAGTAAGTTTGTTTTAGGACCAATTTTTCATATATTCAAATATTCAATATTCATGACAATGAATCACATTGTAGTAAAAACTTCTGTAATACAATGTTGTTGTTGTTTTGCTTAAATCAGCATATATTAAGCAAAAAATTTATATGTGTATGTGTGTGTTTGTGTTTATATATTTTTAAATTTTTTTTTTGCAATTTCTTATTTTTTTTCTTTTACTTGCAAACTTGTAATTGATTTTTACTATATATATATATATATATATATATATATATATATATATATATATATATATATATATATATATATATATATATATATGGAAAATGTAAAAATTTTAATATTTATTACTTTTATTATATATATATATATATATATATATATATATATTTCTAAAATATTTATTATATATTTTTTAAATTGTCTTTATATATATATATATATATATATATATATATATATAATTTATATTTCTATTATATTTCAAAACACCCCTTTTCTACATTCTTTTCTACATTTCTCATTTTTCTTTATATGTGTTTTCCAATATATATAATTTTTAAAAAAAAATTTCAACATCAAACATTTTTTTTTTTTCTTCCTTTCTTTTAATTTTGGAGTAAGATGTGACCTGGACATGGACATTTTGACAGGTTTTGTGAGATTCACCTTTGCACCAAGTGACACACAAACCCATTGCATATGTTTGTGTGTGTGTGTATGTGTGTGTGTGTGTTTATATGTATGTGTGTGTGTGTTTATATGTATGTGTGTGTGTGTTGCCATCAGGACTTCCTCTTCAGTGGTTTGAAAGGTAAACACTACATTACCGGTTAATTGAGCTGCCAGATATCCCGGCCAATCAGGGCGCAGGACGGTTGCTGCGGTGAACAAACAGGGAAGGAGGGAGCAGTAAATGAGTGCAGGGTGGGATATGGAGGGAAAACAATGGATGCTGGGCAACCGGCCAAGGAAACAAGCAGAAACGGATACCATATTGGCAAAGCTTATCGCTGGAGCAAGATGGACCTGAACCAGATTAGAGTGCTGCCTGTATTCTGATATTCAAGACCACTTTCCTTTCGGACTTTCCTTCAAGGCTAAACATTTCACAGCGATATAGATGCATCTGTCAGTATAACACATGCAAACCTTTAGGAAACGTTTAAATCTTCTTTATTAAATTGCTTTAAATGCCTGTTAGTAAATGAATAATGTAGTTATTATATAATTAAAGGATAAAATCTGAAAATATTTAAAATTACATATTTTTTTAGGTAGAACTAATTAAACTTTACTAGTGAATAAATGGTGACTAGTTACAGCACCTACAATAGTGACTTTTTAGTTACTTTATATACAGTAAATACGTTTCTAATCTTGTCCAAATGTAAATATCTAGTATCAGATCCCAATTCCGTAGTACTTTGATAAATACTATGGGATTATTACCGTATTATACTATGGTATTACCTTGCTTACATTTCCATAGATCTGTTTTGATCCTGTCTTATAGATTGAGGAATATATGTAACATTTGTATCGTGTTTTTGTGATGTGATTGGTCTGCACACATTCACAGTGTTTGCTGTGTGTAGCCACTGATGCGAGACCAGAGAGCAGCTGCCAGGGTTTTGTTACCTGTAACACAAACCAACGCATGTTGTATCATTTACAGCCATTTCACATTAATGGGCCGTGTGTGTGTTTCTTCATAACATTCCCTGCAGATTAACAGAATAGACATGTTCACGAGAGTCTCCTCCAATGAATGGAATGTCAGGCATTACCAGGGCTTATTTCAGTGCTCATATCACCCAGTCAGATAAAGACAATCTGTGTATTGTGTGCTGACACACACACACACACACACACACACACGCGCACACACAAGCCATTCTCTAAGTGTATGTTAATGACTATTCATGGAGTGGTACCACAGTAGCGCTTTTACACACTATATAGCACATCTTCAAATAACACAAAGCCATTAATAACTGTGCAGATCTGTACATGTTAGTTATATATATAAATATGCAATATTCTAGTGATAACAGCACTCTTACCTTTTCACCATTTGTATCACTCTGCTTGAAGCGAATGTCATGGCAGCCGAGCAAAGAGTTTTTTTAGGCGAAAATGTAGTCGTTTAGACCTGAAATATGTGACTCTTATTTAATCATAGCGTCTATTTTACAATTTGTTTAGACGTTTTCAGAGATGTGAATTCCAGGCTGTCAGCGGCCGTTCAGTGCTCGAGTACCCGCCGAGAACAGCTTCATCTCGGCCAGTGCTTTGGGGATTTGCCGCTATAGTGGTTAAACATGAGATATAATTCATTTTGGGTACATAAAATTACTTGTTTCTGAGCAAATCGAATTGGACTATGTTAAATTTAGTAATTTAATATTAATGCTACATTTAACTTACATCCTGTAAAGCATTACTTTTGTACGTTTGATTGAATTGTACAATTGTGTTTATTTGTTATTCTCATTTATAATGGCTATTGTTGTTCATTCAAATATTGTTGTTCAATAAATATTATTTTATATTAATAATATGTTGTAATTGGTATTGAGAAAGGGTCTATTAGTTACATTAACACGCCATTGGATGGTGGCAAACTTTACGAGTGAATGAGTCAGTCGCAAGAGACTTTTAAATTGAAAGAGACTTTTGTAAACAAAGGACGTAGCACGAATACAAAGATCGCTTTCCGATTTTTATAATGGATATAATATTATGGACATTGACCTGAAGAATGAATGTTATATTAGCACAGGTAATGCTCAGGTAATAGTAGTTCTAAAGTTATGTTTTAGAGCCTTGGTCAAACTGGCAACTTGAGATTTGAATCTGTGGTGGAAGGAAGTAGTGCTGCACAAAAGAGGTTTTTAAAGACACTCCGTTGTTATTTCTTATTTATTTACACACTCGTGCCATCAAACTGTTGTATAATTGCAATATCACACTCGTAGCCATGCGATATGGCTGTTTATCAGCATGGCTATGATTCAGCCGTAGGTAATCACAGCGTGCTGATATACAGTTATATTGCATGGCTACGAGTGTGATAATGCTCATATGCAATGTTGCCTTAGAATTCAAAACGTTATATGTTTGGCAACAGTCCTTCTAACCCTAATTGATGGATTGTGTAGCTTTCTACACTTTTTTGACTCTTGCATTGTCAATATAAGATCTTGAACAAAAATTGATGGAATTTTGATGGAAAGAACAATAACAACATTTATTTCCATCAAGAGGTGCATCAATTTTTGGTCAAGATCTTGTATTGACAATGCAAGAGGTGAGCACTCTGTAAAGTCTCCTCCAGCACATCCCAAAGACTTTCAATGAATTTAAGTTGCCAATTAATGTGTGAAAGTGATTCTTTATGCTCCCTCCCAACCATTCTTTCACAATTTGAGCCTGGTGAATCTTGACATTGTCATCCTGGAATATTAAATAGGCATTTGTCTATTTAAATCCAAACAGCGACTTCTTGGCCAGGCAGGGTATATATATATATATATATATATATATATATATATATATATATATATATACTATGAGGTTGCATTTCAGTTATGATGCAGCCTTAGTAGGCAGCTGTCTGTGTAGGCCGCGGGCAGCAATGCGGCTCACTAGTTTTCTAACAGAGCTCTTGAGCGCTATTGTAATATAGTCTATTGCACATCTCCGACAGACCTGAATTCATGCCGTTAGAACGACTATTTTGTGCCGACCACAATATCTTAGCATGCACTTTCAGTATCACACAAACAGTTTGCTGTGGTGCAAAAGACTCCAGGGCAGAAAACATGAATCATGTTTTTCAGCAGATACAGAAGACACGATCTCCCACACCGCCGAACATACACGAAGACATTGCAGATTTAAAAAGTCACTTATTTGCAGTCAGTCACAGTGTTTTTCTATACGGTCGCAGCTGCATCATCAGTGTTGGAGTAGAAGCTGACCTCAGATCAGCGCTCTGTGGAAAGACACTGTGAAATGTGCTGGTATTAGTTTATGTAATTGCATTACTCATAAAGTAAACACACGCCTGCCAGATTCGACATTATTCCTGATGAAACTGTTAAGGTTTATTTTTAGAGAATTAATTCTCAGGCGCCACACACTCGGACACATATCGAACATTATTTGGCTGCTAAACCCAAACCTGTTGCGTTTTAGTTTATTATAAACTCTTATTATGAATATGGTGGTAAAAGACATTTTTATGAAACATTTTAGCTTTTTATGACCGTAATCTTACTTTGGCAACCACTGAGAGCTCATGTTTCATATATTTTGTCTCAGATGCAGTTTAGTCTGGGAGAGAACTGAGATCTCGGTTTTGATTTTTCTTTCCAGTGTTGGTTTGACATTAACTTTATGGAATACGAGGAGCTAAAATGAGATTTAATTGGATGACACCTGCGTATGCACACTCGCCCCGATCTGAACCTATGTTTTAATCTTATTTAATTGCCTGAGATTAAATCATAATGTTTGTATTTGTGTGTTTGAGTGTGTGTTTACATGTCTCTCATATTTTCAGTACATGTTGATCTGTCTGTCAGCATGGACGCCAATTTACTGTGTTGTTCAACACGAGACATCTGCTGTGGAAAATAAACCCCATGAGATCATTACACACACACTCACACACACACACATGGCAGGATCAGAAGGTCTTGTACTCACGGCTAAAACTGTCGCTAGCTCTGTCGCCAACCTAATGCCCTGGATACACCAATAAATGTCTGACATGTTAGAAAGGTATTAGACATTCATGCACGGAAATATATTTCACCTATTTTTGCTTTACAGGCTTTCAATATAATCTCTTCTGCTGTAGGACAAATTAAAAGTCCGAAGTTGTCAAATACAAAGTTGTCTTTCTCGCGTTTGAACTCAAACTAGAGTTTTAAAGTGTAAAACTTACTGCTTGTCTGTTCTTTGTGGTTGCCAGGGTGTTGCTATGTAGTTGCTGAGTGATTTTTGATGTTCTGCTGTGTGGTTGCTGAAGTGTTTTGTTGGTTGCTAAGGTATTCGCAGTTGCTGGTAGGCTGTTCTGTGTGGTTGCCAGGGTGTTTCTAAGGAGGTTTGAGTGATTTTTGGTGTTTTGCTATGTGGTTGCTAAAGGGTTTTGGTTGTTGCTAGGGCATTCACAGTTGCTAGGCTGTTCTGTGTGGTTGCCAATGCATTGCTAAGGAGGGCTGAGTGATTTTTGGTGTTAAGCTATATGGTTTCTAAAGTGTTTTGGTGATTACTAGGGTATTTGGCTGTTCTGTGTGGTTGCCAGGGTGTTGCTAAGGAGGTCTGAGTGATTTTTGGTGTTTTGCTATGTGGTTGCTAAAGGGTTTTGGTGGTTGCTAGGGCATTCACAGTTGCTAGGCAGTTCTGTGTGGTTGCCAGAGCGTTGCTAAGGAGGTGTGAGGGATTTTTGGTGTTCTGCTATATGGTTGCTAGGGCCTTTGCAGTTGTTAGGCTGTTCTGTGTGGTTGCCAGGGTGTTGCTAAGGAGGTAAGAGTGATTTTTGGTGTTCTGCTATGTGGTTTCTAAAGTGTTTTGGTGATTACTAGGGTATTTGCAGTTGTTAGGCTGTTCTGTGTGGTTGCTAGGGCGTTGCTAAGGAGGTCTGAGTGTTTTTTGGTGTTCTGCTATGTGGTTGTTATAGTGTGTTTGTGGTTGCTAGGGTGTTGCTTTGCAATTGCAAGACTGTTCTGGGTGGTTGCCACGGCATTGCTATGGGGTCACTAAGGATATCTGAGTGATTTTTAGTGTGTTGCTATGTGGTTGCTAAAGTGTTTTGATGGTTGCTAGGGCATTGCTTTGCAGTTGCTAGGCTTTTCTGGGTGGTTGCCAGGGTATTGCTATATGGTTGCTGAGGAAATCTGAGTGATTTTTTGTGTGTGTTGCTATGTGGTTGCTAAAGTGTTTTGATGGTTGCTAGCGCATTGCTGTGCAGTTGCTAGACTTTTCTGGGTGGTTGCCAGGGTATTGCTATATGGTTGCTGAGGAAATCTGAGTGATTTTTAGTGTGGTGCTTTGTGGTTGCTAAAGTGTTTTGGTGGTTGGTAGGGCATTGCTTTGCTGTTCTTGGTGGTTGCTAGGGCATTCCTATATGGTTGCTAAGGAGGATTGATTTTAGTATGATGGAATGTGGTTGCTATGTTTAATTATAGGCCTAAGTGTTTCTGTGATCTGGGATTTTTCCAGCTGTTTTATCGTTCAGCAGGTGAAAATCCTGCATCTGTACTTAGTAAAGTAGCAGCACACTCTTGTCTAGAGCACACACACACACACACACACATACTGAAGTTTAATACTTCTTGTATGGCAACAGACTGTAAAACACTTTTCGCTTCTAATTGAAATGATTATTTTTTACAGCGTGTGCTGATTTGGACTGAATTCAGTATAATAAGTTTCACTGGTCTGTTGTCTGTCTGTTAGTATCCAAATGAGTTTGTCTTAACTTGCGAGAACAATGTTTTTGCAACTTGGCTTCTTCAAACTACATCACGTCTCAAATGTGTGTTTGGCAGCGAGTGTTTGGACGGCTTTTCTCTGGAAACAGCACTTTTGATTTAGACGACGAGCAGATGGTTGTAAGTAGATTGCTTTCATGTTAAGAAATCACTTTCCTTCTTTTGTCTGGCCTGCAAACGGAAGATTATTTTAATGCGGCCTCTTTTTTGTCATTACTGTGTATGGAGTGATGACATAACACCAAATACTCGGGAAAGAAAGAGGATGAGGAACGGAGAAGCCTGACGGTGCTCCGTTGCCATTGGTTCAGCGACAGAAACCTGTTGCCAAGCTTACAGTCCAATTATTAAAGGAACATTTTATAGCTCAGATGTTGCTCCTTCAGAGCTCAGGACATCTTAGTTATTATGTTTCATTTAAATATCAACTTTATCTCAGATGATTATCCTAAGATTTCCTAATGAGAGACAAATAATTCTCTAAAATGAATGTGGAGAGCAGCTTGGATCATTTGATGAGAAATGTTTGAGTTCATATTGAGATCTTGCAGACTTCTATATCTTGGCATATTTGAGCACAGTTTGAAACATTTCTGAGATGAACTCTAGAGGAGACACATGTGAGTTTAATACAAAGTTCTGTCATGAAACTCTAGATGGCGCAGGTTGATAGGTCCTTAACTCAATCTGCTTGCAATCACATAATTTTCTATAGGGCACAGCTGATTGGTTCCTGCTGTTTTAGTAGCCAATAAGCTCACTGCTCAACCTTCTAATACTGGTTAGCATTTGCATTTGCAGTTGCAGCACGCTTTCAGAAACCCTCCATTTTCCTCAGCTCCGCCTTTTTACATCTGCTACAGGTAATTCATGTATGCTATATTGTACAACAGCAAGTCTTACTTGCTCACAGCAGAGTGTTGTGTATGTATTGGCAGTAGCAAGTCTCGTACTTGCTCTGCAGCAGCAGCATTAACAACAGCAGCAGCAACAGCAGCAGCAACAATAAAGCAGCAACAGCAGCAGAAACAATAACCAACAGCAGCAGAAATAACAGCAGCAACAACAATAACAAAAGCAGCAACAGCAATAACAGAAGCAGCAGAAAAATAGCAGCAGTAGCAGTAATAACAGAATCAGCAGCAGCAATAACCAACAGCAGCAGAAATAACAACAGCAGCAACAATATAGCAGCAATAACTATAACAGCAGCAGCAGCAGAAATAGCAGCAATAGCAGCAGAAACAATAACCAACAGCAGCAGAAATAACAGCAGCAACAGCAATAACAAAAACAACAACAACAGTAACAGCAGCAGAAAAATAGCAGCACCAGCAACAATAAAGCAGCAGCAGAAACAATAACCAACAGCAGCAACAACAATAACAAAAGCAGCAACAATAATAGCAACAGCAGCAATAACCAACAGCAGCAGAAAAATAGCAGCAGCAGCAATAACAGAAGCAGCAACAGTAATAACAGCAGCAACAACAATAACAAAAGCAGCAACAATAATAGCAACAGCAGAAATAAACAACAGCAGCAGAAAAATAGCAGCAGCAGCAATAACAGAAGCAGCAACAGTAATAACAGCAGCAGCAACAATAAAGCAGCAACAACAATAACAGCAACAGCAGCAGAAACAATAACCAACAGCAGCAGAAATAACAGCAGCAACAACAATAACAGCAACAGCAGCAATAACCAACAGCAGCAGAAAAATAGCAGCAGCAGAATTAATAACAGAAGCAGCAGCAGCAATAACAGAAGCAACAGAAAAATAGCAGCAGCAATAACAACAGCAGCAACAATATAGCAGCAATAACTATAACAGCAGCAGCAGCAGCAGCAGAAATAGCAGCAGAAACAATAACCAACAGCAGCAGAAAAAACAACAGCAGCAGCAACAACAATAAAGCGGCAACAGCAATAACAATAACAATAACAGCAGCAGCAGCAGCAGCAGAAATTGCAGCAATAGCAGCAGAAACAATAACCAACAGCAGCAGAAATAACAGCAGCAACAACAATAACAAAAGCAGCAACAACAGCAGCATCAGTAGCAATAACCAACAGCAGCAGAAAAAACAACAGCAGCAGCAATAATAGCATCAGAGGCAATAACGGCATCAGCTGCAATAACATCAGCAGCTATAACCAACAGAAGCAGCAGCAATAACAGCAGCAGCAGCAGAAATAACAAAAGTCTTTGTTGCTCACAGCAGAGTGTTGGTTATGTATTGGTAGTAGCAAGTCTCGTACTTGCTTTGCAGCAGCAGCATTAACAACAGCAGCAGCAACAGCATCAGCAGTAATAGCAGCAGCATTAACCAACAGCATCAGAAATAACAGCAGCAGCAGCAGAAATAGCAGCAGAAACAATAACCAGCAGCGGCAGAAATACTTTCTGGAAGCTGTCCAGTTAATAACTGTGTTTGTACAATCAACATATTGTTTTGGCCATGTGAAGATGAATGACCTGTTTAAACGAGAGAGACAGACAGACAGAGAGAGACAGAGTGTTGTACTTGCTTTGCAGCAGCAGCAGCAGCAATAAAAACAGCAGCAGCATCAGCAGTAATAGCAGCAGCATTAACCAACAGCATCAGAAATAACAGCAGCAACAATAACAACAATAGCAATAACCAACAGCAGCAGCAGAAAAACAACAGCAGCAGCAACAATAACCAACGGCAGTCACAATAGCAGCAGCAGCAGCTGCGTAGCAGATCTATTCTGCCAAGACCAAACATATCAACATTGTCATATCCACTACCATACCAAACAATCTGAGAAATAGGGGGCATCAGAAAAAGTCCTCATTTTATCTCTCTGCTGTCTGTGAGAAACATCTGAGATGTAAAAGAGATCTCGTTTGTGATTGTTCTTTCATGTAGGCATCACTGCATTTAAATTCTGTGCACGTTTTTACTCATAAGAATTTTTGTTAGCATCCCTGTGATTATGTAAAGGCAAAAGAATGATTGACAGTCAGAATGTGTTTTCAGTTTGAATCATATGATCCAGTCAGCATCACCTTTACAGCTGCACTGGCGGGTGAGAAGAGAAACCCGCCTCTGATTGGCTGTTCTGAGTGTTGTATAGTAATGCATTTGAAATGAAAGTAACGTGATTGGCCTCTGTTGTTTTCACTCTGACTGTGAGTTTGACAGCCACAGAAAGAAACGCTGAACCAGGCACGATAATATGCACGTGCGATTCACTGCATACTTAAATCATGCCTTTTATTGCTTTTTTCAGTGGTGTTTGTCAGTCATCATTATTGCTCTCCACAGAAACCGTATAGTAACACCCGGAATCAGCCAGAAAATGCTGTAAAAACCAATGTGAACACCTTAGCAACTGCATAGTAACGCCCTGGCCAATCACAAAACCCTTGCATGGTTAAACAGCACTCATATTTTCTCCAGCAAATGTAAAAATCTGCTAGAATATTTATATTATAACATCTGTAAATATTCACAGCAGCTTATTTCCATTTCTACTCATCCGATCAACAACACTCTGTCTCTCTCGTTTAAACAGGTCATTCATCTTCACATGGCCAAAACAATATGTTGATTGTACAAACACAGTTATTAACTGGACAGCTTCCAGCAAGATATTTTCAACGTAAAGGCCTGTGGGAACATTGTGTGCTTTAGAGATTTGAGCTGTGATGCGACGTCAGAGAGAAATAAAAGCCATCGGTCGGATCACTCGTTCACTTTAGATTAGTTTTAAGTAGCTAAATGTCACAGATAAGCATCGCCGTCCTACAGAAATAATGCAGTCTGTGTGTAGGGCTTTATTCAGCTGTAGAAACGACAAAACCGCAGTTCAGTTCATCATTTTTAATGCAGCTCTAAAAATGCAGCTTTGGGTTCATGTGTAATAGTTTAATCTGTTAATTTAAGCGGTTTATCTGTGATTCAAAATTAGATTAGTAAGTGTTGACTGATCAAGTAAAGGTTTATGAAGTATTATATTTGTTTTGATTATGTATAAGAGTGCCATACATACTCAACTCTATTATTTGATTTCATTCTGTAGAATTATGCAGATTTTCCCACAAAATAAGCACAGAAAATGTGAAGAAATTTGGTAGATCCTGTTAATGACCTGAGTGTGTGTGTGTGTGTGTGTGTGTGTTCTCTTCAACAGCACCCCATCCATTTTTCTGTTATCCTAATTAAACACACACACACACACAACCCGAAAAACAATTCCCCCTATTTGCATAATGAGACAGAATCTGTGAGCGACTAACGAGAAATCTAACGATCATTCCAAAGAGAAAGACAGCCAGAGTCGGATCCGTTTTGTCTCGTTTATAAACGGTCGCCCTCTTTTATATTAGTTTGTTTTGATTATGTTTTATGACTCACAGACAGAAAAACACGTCTGTTACTGGACAATGACTAGTTCACCCACAAACCATCATTTACTCATCATTTACTGATCTTTTCCATACACTGAAACATACAGAGACTAAAATATATTGTTTCCAGCCTTTTTTGAACTGACAGACGTGATCACTATGAACTGGAAAAGCACCATGAACGTTCCTCGGAAGTTTCACGGCAAAAATAACACTGAGGATCTTCATGTTTTGATGAACAGTTCCTTTAAGTATTGAGTTTCACCGCAGGTCGACATTTATACTCCTGCTGGTCGAGTTCATTTATCGCACTCTTACCGAGCAAGAGTTAAATGTTTGGCACGATCACTTAAACACACACACTTAGTACGCAGCCACACCACCTAGTATTTTATACTATATTTAATATTACTAAGTACATCCCTACAGTTGACGGCCCTGAAATAGATTCATTCCACCGGTCTAGATGCTTTTCAGGCCATAATTGCAACTTAATCTCTGGCCCTATGCAATTTGCATTGTAATAATATCCAATATTCAAACTGCAGTAATGGTCTTGCGGTTTAGGGAACATTTGCATGTAGCAGCTGGTGCTTTGAGTTTCTTTTTGATGCATATTTTGTCCTGTTTGTTTGTTTTTAAACGTCTTCTGCTGGTTTATTCACTACTTATAGTACCAGTCAGAAGTTTGGACACATTGGACACTATTTTAATAGAAGACTCTTATGGTCATCAAGCGTGCATTTATTTGATTAAAAATACAGAAAAATCAGTAATATTGTGAAATATTATTACAATTTAAAATAATGGGTTTCTGTTTTGATATATTTTTAAAAAATTATTTATTTTTGTGATGCAAAGCTGAATTTTCAGCATCAGTACTCCAGTCTTCAGTGTCACATGATCCTTCAGAAATCATTCTAATATGCTGATACTCAGTTATTATTCCTTAATGAATAAAGAGTTAAAAAATAACAGAATTTATTAAAAAATAGTAATATTTTGTAACAATATAGCTACACTATCTCTTCTAAAGTTTAGGGTCAGTAATTTTATCCTTTTTTTTGTTGAAAAATTAATACTTTTATTCAGCAAGGGTGTGTTAAAAAGTGCTAGTAAAGACTTATATTGTTAGAAAATATTTCTATTTTGAATAAATCCTTTTATTCATCAGTGAATAATAACTGAGTATCAAATCATCATATCAGAATGATTTCTGAAGGATCATGTGACACTGAAGACTGGAGTAATGATGCTGAAAATTCAGCTTTGCATCACGGAAATAAATTATATTTGAAAGTATATTAAAATAGAAAACCATTATTTTAAATTGTAATAATATTTCACAATTTTACAGTTTTTTCTGTATTTTTGATCAAATAAATGCAGCCTTGGTGAGCATTAGAGACTTCTTATTGTGATCGATTCATTGAGACACATTGAGTTAAATGTGTTGCCGTTTCATGCTCCTTCAGTAAGTTTTTGGGTTTCATATCAAATGTTTTGTGATGTTTGTGTGTGTCTTTATTAGTATCCATCTCAAGCTAACAGGAATACAAAACAGCATGTCATCTACTGATTCTAATGCATGAGCCTTTTATTTTAAACTCAACTTCCAGTCAAACAAGTGATTTATAACCACAATCATTCTGGTAGCTGTCTGGTTCAAGACATTCAGAAATGTCCCCTCAAGTCACCCACGGGTTACAGTAAAGTTTGCAGTAAAGGGCACATCGATTACGGACACGTGCGGCGGTTAACAGGAAGGCACGAGGTGCAGAAAACCCCTGTTGTGTGTCTAAGTTTAGCTGCAGCGATGATGAGAGAGAAATACAAATCAGACATAAAGAAAGAAACATAGATGACAACATCCCACAATCCCTTCAATCTGTCTGAGCGATTAGTGGCGCAGTCATCGCGGCCGGACCGAGCTGCCACATCTGATGAGGGACATTCTCACTGCACTAAATACAGCACTTTGGATTTACTTGACAGCATATTGTTAGTCATACGGCACTTCCTGATTTACAGTGATATGCAGAATCATCCAGCGCTCAGCCCAATCACTTCACGTGTGGGTTTGCTTGTGTTTTGAAGAGTGGCTGAGAGGAACTGATTGTCATATATTAGTGTGAGGAAAGATTTGACATCAAACTTAGAAGAGATTGACAGTACCGTGATCAGTGATGGTATTACTGTGGTACTTTGAGATTTATCATACTTTTTTGAATGTAAGATGAATACTTGTTTCTACTAATTTTGGTGAGCTGATTCCAAAAGTAGTGCCTGTTTTGCTCTAGCACATCATACTTTCTCACAAAATATGATTTTGTAGCATTTTTTGCTTTCGATAACCTTTTGTAAGGTCTTATATTGTCCCTTAATCAATCAAAGACACGATTCCTCTCTTCCTCTGAGCAACTATCTGTTCAATTCTCAGCTGCTTAATGCCTAATCCTGATTTCAAGGTTAGAATTATGTGCATCTGTGCACTGTAAACCTGAATAAGTTGGGCTAACTAAAAAAACTTGAGGTAATCACTTCACATCAAATTTTTTGAGTTATGATGTTCCCAATTTTAGGTAAGCCGAACTATCAATTTTTAAGTTTGTAGTACACATGCATGTTAATTGCATCTAACTTGAAGTACTGAGTTGGCTAACTCATGCATTTTGAGTGCAATTAACATAAAAGTTTAAGTTTAAGTTTGAGTTCTTGCGAATCAAATTTATTTACTTCACTGTAAACCCTAATAAGTTGGCAGAACTCAAAAAAGTTGAATGAGAAACTTTTTATTTTGTACTCATACATTTTTATTGTTCTTATCTTGAAATATTTGAGTACACTAATTCATGCATTTTAATTTATAATTATCAGGTTATCTCAACGTAAATATTTTGCTAGCTTTAACAAACTAATTCAGAGAAGTTAGTCTAAATTAAAAGAAATGAGTTCATACAGCTCAAAACAATGAAACTGTTTAGTTTACTTGAAATATGTCAGTGCTGTGAACTCAAAAGAACATTGTAAATACTCATAACAGTTGATTTAACTGAATTAATTTGTTTAATTTAAGTTTGTCCAACTCAAACCAAGTATTTTGAGCGTTAGGGTTTACAGTGGGGTGTTTTACTACATTCAAAGAATGACAAAAAATTACAGATTTTGTGAAAAAGCTTATTAATTTATAAACTTGTGTTTTATAAGTATTTAACATTATTCCATTATTAGTATTTATCCACCTTTTGCAGATTGGAAGTTAAATTATACATTTTGAATACTATTTTATATATATATATATATATATATATATATATATATATATATATATATATATATATATATATATATATATATATAGGTTGACTTCAGGTTGATTTGGATGGTTTTTGCCATTTGACTGACTGGGAAAAAGTGTCCCAATCAACTTGAATTCACCTTATATATATATATATATATATATATATATATATATATATATATATATATATAATTAAAAAAATCTGTATTGATATTTTTGAACTCAACATATAATTTTTTTTTCCCAGAGAAAAAAGTGCTTTAGTACTTCAAAGAATACTGTGGTATTGCCATGTAAATGTACCATGTTATTTTGTTAATAAGCCTGAGGCCGTATTTCATCATCCATTTCTCTCAGGTCATTTGCTAGACAGCGGTGTGCACTACAAGTACACTACATTCATATGTCTGTGTGTGTGTGTGTGTGTGTGTGTGTGAGTGTGTGAGTGTGTGTTTGGCACACTCTCTTGTGTGAATCATTAGATGTTGGATTGCTCTGATTCCCAAAACCAGACTGCCAAAACTCCTGCCGGGAGCGTTTCCTCAAACAAGCCTTACACACAGAGTGGGACAGAGGAGATCACACACACACACACACACACACACACACACACACACACACACACACACACACACTGATACAGAGGCCAGAATGACTGACTGAAATCAGTTCATATGTCATTATTCCTGCTGAGCACAATATGTTATTAGTGGCATTTAAGTCAATCATCACTAGTCCTAGTGCTGATAGTCATGTGATCAAACCCCTGACACTAAGTTTTTAAGTTAAGGTGCACAGTTACACCCACTGAAGATAAAACAGGTGAAAAAGTCCCACTGAAAGAGGGTCGAAAAAGAGTCAACACCCATAGTCACATGTCAGCGAGGGAAAACACCACAAAAATCCTGTTCGCCATTGATGCTGTTTTGATTTGTGAAGCTCTTATTGATTGTTTGTCACTTCTAAGTTGGGTCCGTTGCCCTCTGTTCTTCTCTCCTCTCTGTCTCCTCCCTCTTTTCTCTCTTGCTCTCCTCTTTTCTCCATCTCTACAGAGCAGATACAGTGTAGGAGATCGAGGTGTTAGGCTGTACGGCGCATTACCCGTGAGGCCCAACCCTGAGGAGAAAAGACTGCCCTCTTCAGGGGTGAGACCCGACGCTCCGTACCTTCATCTCCCTCTCCAGCTCTGATCCAAACCCTAGTGAGATGCTACTGCCAGAAACATCGTCTACACTCTTAAAAATAAAGTTTCTGAAAGGGGCTTTTCACAGCATTCTGAACCTTTCCGGTTTTTTTCTTAGTGTAAAGAACATTTTAATAATCTAAAGAAGCGTTCCATGGTTCCATGGATGATGAAGGTTCTTCATGAGAACGTAAGGGGCTTTTGCACCAGGTGCTTATATGAACTTAGATATAGGAACAGGAACCACCAGGGCAGTCCCCCGAAAACTAAATGTTCCCCTAGGGACATTTTCCTGGTTTCATTCGCACCGCCAGTTTAAAGTTGTCACTTTCCGTGATGCAGTAAACGCGGATGGAATCGCGGAATCCAGTCATAAAATAATGGAATTTACTGTATAATGCGGAATTTGTCATTTTGAGAAAAACTATTATTATATATCATAAACACACAGAAACTCAAAGGTCTTCACGGCAACCCGTCAAAATAAAAGTTCGGTTTAACTTGAAGAAATATATTACTATTGAACAGCAGCTACTTCTCAATGTAATAATAATAAATTATTATTAAAACTTTATTTTTTTAAGGAATAATCACAATTTTTCTTCTATGTTTTAATTTTAACAGGAAAGCTCTGTGCAGAATTTTCTTTGACAAAAATGTTTGTTAAATTTCATATGATTAAAAGCTAAATTAAATTAATGTTTTATGCCAGAAAAATTAAAATACACAACAGAGAATTTCTGAAAGAATATTTCAAATGATTTAAAAAAAAAATAATAACAATATATTTTGTTGTTTTTATGAATTCGATTAATTAGACATGATTATTAAAATTTTATTAAACCATTAAAATGGAATCCAGACAACTTAAAACAGACACAAACACAGAATTTGGTAAAAATAAAATGAAATTTGAGGAAAAAATATAAAACGTATTCATAGGGCCGTAAAATGTATTATTTTTTGTTAAACTTTTAATAAATTGTTGTTAAATTGTATAAGTTTCACAATTTCAATTAATTAAACATGCTTTTTAAACCAATAAAATGGAGTCCAAACTAATTAAAATGGAAAAAATGGAATTTGGAAAAAAATTAAACAGAATTTGGGAAAAAATAAAACGGATTACATAGGGCTATACACTTAACAACATGCTGCTCTGGTTGTTGTGCGGGACTTTAATTTTAAAGCAGCAGTGGACTCTTATTTTGAAGGGCTCAGTCGGAGCCTGAGCAGAAAAATATATAATCATGTTTCGTTTGGTTCCTTCAAAGTCGCATTGAATTTCCTCCATAACATAAAGGCTGAGAAGTGCCTGGACGTCAGCGTCGGTCCATCTGTCGCTGTTCTCCGTGTTTGTGGAGTAAATATAGAGTCTATAAACTGTGTGTTTACATGGCTTTTTAGTGCCAGTGTTTCACATGCGTTCGGCCAATTAATGTACACTTAATTTAGTTAATTAATTTAACTAATTTAGTTTCCTCAAAAAGGCCTTCTTAGAACTAACACGCCAAAAAGCAGGTACTCCACCATTAGTTATAGGAGCTAAGGTTCCTCCGGTGCGAAAGCCCTCATAAAGCCTTTATTTTTAGGAGTGTATGCAATGCCAAAATGATTGCTATAGCGTCCCTTGTGGCAACAGTGAGAATGCAGTACTTGTGCACATAATGACTTGAAATCGAGCTTGCTTAGTTACTGTTTGCGATCACACTTTTTTAGCACATTTCTGGCCTTGAGGCCTGTGCACACCAAGGAAGATAACTACATTTTAACTTTACATTAATGCATTTAGTGTTTGCTTTAGTCTTCAGTATCCTAACTCAAATGAAACTAGTGATCGGTTACTCATACAAACAGTGATTCAACTCAAATGAGTTGCTAAACTAATGACTCAAAATCACAAATACTATGTAAAATAACCCAACTATAAAAGATTGATTCTTATTATAAAAAATAGGTATAATCAACACTTCTATTGACGCAGCCACCATATCGGATTGGTTTTTCCACCCAGCTCACTAGGTGTTGGATCAGGGCTTTCTGTAGCGCCCCCTGTTGTCTGACTGTGACTCTGTCTGTGGTGGTTTTGTGGTTCTCTGAGGGTCACATGATGAACTCAGAGCCTCTGTATGTCCACATAGGGCCACACTTCACACCCACCATAACCTCCCACCCACACACACACACACACACAGAAATACACACACATGAAGTTCAAGTTTGAGCCAAAAACCGAACAGTCAAGTGTAACTACTTAGACTTACAAAACATACTCAGATGGTAAAAGCATTACCATATTCATGCACAATTGCATTTGGGGATATTGTTTTTTTTTTCTGTGCTTTGAGCCTGAGAAGAATTAATTAATGAATTATTTCCAAAACTATAAACCAAAACATGTGCATTTTATATGCATTTGTTGAATACAGTGTAGTATTTAGGATGCACGTGAACATACAGTCATTTTAGCATCGTCTTTATACATCATAGGCATAATTTTTATTTTGTGCACATGCAAATTGCAAAAATGTTTGCAATGTTGCAACTGTTCACACACTCAATCACCCTCAAAAGTGACTCACGTTCAAAAGTGAACATGTTTGACTCAGAATTACCCAAGTTTCCTTTTTCACTTTCCGTTACTTGAAAGGACGTCTGTATTTAACAAAGTAAAACACGTCTGACTCACTGGAAAATCTCGAACTTCATGCGAGCGCCTGCCGCTTTTGTTTTCAATTGATCTACTCAGCACATTAACTGAAAATGTGAGACTGTGGAAATAAAATTGTTCCAAAACACTGACCGAATCCTCTGCAGTAGCTTTTCTTTTGGAATGATCTTCTCGTCGTCCTGCTCGAGTGAACACCGCCGTGTGCAATATTGTGGGCGGCTTCTTTTTAATTAGAAACGAGATGGTATTGATGTTCCAGAAAGCGCCATCGTAAATCATTTATCGGCGCTGAAGTGCTAACAAAGCAGCTCACGCTGACCGGTCGTACCTCATCTGATCCATTATCAGGGTTCCCACGGCCGTGAGAAAACCTGGGAATATCAGGGAATTTTAAAATGAAATATGATAAAGATGGGACCATTTGGTTTTCATGTTCACATTTCATTGTACTTTGAGGTACTTTAAAACAATGCCATGGTATTGCCATCATGGTAGTGTTAAAAAAAAAACATTTACATTGCATATGTTTATATTTATTATTATTATAGTATATATTTTATTATTTTAAATATTGCACAAAATAAGCACTTTTTGTAAGGGGGAAAAAAAATACCACAAAATGCATGGATATGCAATGGTTTTTAAGCATATGTGGTAAAACTATGGTAATATTAAACTTAGAAATTATACAATTCTGATTTCTTACTTTACCATGGTATTACCTTAATGTAGTGTGTTGAGGAATAACATTTCCATGGCACATTTTTTGTAATTTTACTGTCAATATGTGTTTTATTATTTTAAAAATTTTAATATTTTAGTAACAATAAGCATGAACTAATAAAAAAAATATCATAAAATGTATGCATATACAATGTTTTTTGAGCATGTGTGGTAATACTATGGTAATCTTTAACATAGAAATTATAAAATTCAGATTTTTAGGCCTAGAGAAGTCATGGAAATTAATAGAATATATATATATATATATATATATATATATATATATATATATATATATATATATATATATATATATATATATAAATATATATATATATATATATATATATATATATATATATATTCTATTAATTTCCATGACTTCTCTAGGCCTAAAAATCTGAATTTTACTATATATATATATATATATATATAATTTATATTATATTATATTATATGTAAAAAAAATATTTATATATATATATATGTATATATGTATATATGTATATATATATATATATATATATATATATATATATATGTATATATATGTATACTAGATTTTTAGGCCTAGAGAAGTCATGGAAATTAATAGAATTAATATTACACAGTAAAATGCAGTTTTTCCATTGAAGCAGTAATATACCGTAAAACAATGCATTCTGGGTAATATTATTTGTCATTTTTGAGAAAGTAGCCTATAGGCCTCTTTTCTTAAAATGACAAATATTACCCAGAATGCATTGTTTTATGGTATATTACTGTTTCAGTGGAAAACAGTATTTTACTGTATACATTTGTTTAATATTTTTACAGTTATGCAGTAATCATTAAAGCCTGAAATAAGTCATGGAATTTGGTCAAAGGTGTGGGAACCCTGAATTCTGGATTCTCATATCATCATAAAATATCATAAAATCATAGAAAGTATAGTGATGTATATTTAAACATATTTGGCGCGCGAGGGCCTGATGTATGTGCGCGCTTCATTATTCTGCAGTTAGTTAAAGTTCTTTCACAGAGTCTTTCATAAATAAAACAGAAAAAAATATCATATTTTTTTACAATGCCCAGAGTTCTGAGGAACGATCTAAAAAAAGACAGAGGGAAAAAAAAAAATCTTTTTCTTTTTTGCTCAGTTTTCCGGATGCGTACATGCATTTACATATGAATGGTTTAAAATTATCTGCCTTTTATCAAGCGTCTCCTCAGCCGCCTTTTAAGAAGTCTAACCAAACCTTGGCATGAAGGTTGAGCTCAGAACAACCACTTTAACAGCTCTGAGAGGAAACGTGCCGTTTCTCCTCGGCCCCGTGCGTCAGGTGTTGCGGTGAGGGGAGGAGAACGAGGTTTTAGGCCTTTGTTCGGTATCTTTACATCTCGACACACAGGGTTCAGTTAAAAGTTGGTTCAGTTAAACATCCGCTCACTAGCTAAAATAACCCCCCCGCACATGCACACACCCACCCTCACCTTTCAGCTTCCTCTGGAGGTGAACGACACACACACACACACACACACACACGGTTATTTTCAGAGAGTTTTATTGCTCTGAAACCAACAGTCTTTCTTTCTCTCACTGTGAGTCTCTTTCCCTTCTTTTTTCACATGGTGCCAGAGGAAAATGTTGTTGTTTCGGAGATTTAATGTATTATTTTTGTCTCAAATATTTCTCCTAAAATGCTTTTTATAATGCAAAACAGACCCAAATGAGTCAGTATAGCCATCATCAAGAGTAAAGAGCTATAAAATGAGTTTTCATAGCAGCTCAGATCATTTGATTAGAAATGTTTGCGTTCACATTGAGATCTATGACTTTAGATTGTGTATTTTTGGTGTCTATACTGAAAAAAAAATTGGCGTAGGAACAATTTTCACTCAGAAACGGATAATTTCACAAATAATTGCAAGTAACATTGAATTAAGCGTAAAGTTTTCTTGCTCTCCATTTAATCTCATTGCTGTTTAGGAGAAACAATTGAGATGATTTTTCCTGCAGAAGCTTTTGGTGTAAATGTTGCTCGTTCGTGCATCAACTTTGTCTCAGATGTTTCTCCTAAAACTTTTATGACGAATAAGAGCCAGTAGTTTCCGTACAGTACGAGTGTTTATAGCAGCTCAGTTCATTTGATGAGAAATGTTTGAGTTCATATTGAGTTTTTTGGCTGAAGCAATTGAGATATTAACGAGATCTCATTAAGAGTTTTCGCAGTGGTTTCCCTCATTTGGTGGCATTTCATCTCTAAGCTAAACGTTAAACACACACAGCGAGGTGACGACACTAAACCGCCTGAAGACGACAGGATTACCCAAATGAGATCTTAAATTTTCCTCCTCTGCTAAATATGTGCTAATGTAATGTTTTGATGTTGGCTCGGCGTGAGCGTGTAATCCCGGGAACGGCGCCGCTGTCGTCTGGACCCGCGAACTCACAATATCAATTGATGCTAATTTGTGGGTGTTTTCAAATTGAGTTCTCATCTCGTTAATCCAGGACTATAATCTCATGTGATACAGATTTATGGGCGTCACAGAACTATAAACTGCTTTCAGTGCATGATCGCTATTAAAACCCAAACGCCCACTTTTATTATATACTTTAAAGACAACATGAAATCTGATTGGAGCCGGTTTACTTACACCACTCCTAATATATTTATTGTGCATGATTCATTAGTGCATGTTGTTTTTATTTTTATTTTAAAAAATATCTTATAACTTTTCAATGGCTCTTCCGCTGATTTCATGCATGTGCAGGCAAAAAAAATAATAACCAAAAATATCATACTGTAACATGTTTACAAGTCCCACCTGAATATTTGATTTTACTCAAGTATATTACAAATTTTTGTGAATATTATGTTGTGTTTGGTTTCCCTTATAGTATATATTTAAAGTGTCATATTTCCTCATGAATTAATCATTTGAGAATTTAAAAGTAAAAGTATATATGAATAAATGTTTAATATAAATTAATAAATTAAAAAACCTAACTTTTTGTGTTACCAGAGTACATATATATATATATATATATATATATATATAATCATTTGAGAATGATATATATATATATATATGTACTCTGGTAACACAAAAAGTTAGGTTTTTTAATTTATTAATTTATATTAAACATTTATTCATTAGTATATATATATATATATATATATATATATATATATATAAATTATATATATATAAATTTTTTATTTTTTAATAATAATTTATATAGAAGTTTTTTAATTTATTAATTTCTATTATAAACATTTATTCATTAGTGTGTATATATATATATATATATATATATATATATATATATAAATTATTGTTTAATGTGTGAATATTAATTACAAAATATTACAAAAAAAATGTCATTAATGAATGTATTATTCATTTATTTATTTCTATATATTATTTATTTGTTGATCCAGTACTGTATATATGTATATATAATAATTTACATATAATAATATATATATATATATATATATATATATATATATATATATATATATATATATGCCATTTTTAATAATGTTTTATATATATATATATATATATATATATATATATATATATATATATATATATATATATATAAATTATTGTTTAATGTGTGAATATTAATTACAAAATATTACAAAAAAATGTCATTAATGAATGTATTATTCATTTATTTATTTCTATTTATTATTTATTTGTTGATCCAGTACTGTATATATGTATATATAATAATTTACATATAATAATAATAATAATATATATATATATTATATATATATATATATATATATATATATATATATATATATATATAAAACATTATTAAAAAATGGCATAAATGAATGTATTATTCATTTGTATATGTTGTTTATTTGTTGATCTAGTACTGTATAAAGAAATACTGTAAGTCGTAAAGGTCTTTGTATCTGAAATCTCACTTCTAAAACAAGTTTTTTAGGCCTTTATTATTAAAGAAAGCTGTTGAGTTTTGGTCTGTGTGTGTTTAGGACACGAAGCCGTTTAAATGCGCCACACGAAATGTGTTTCTTCTTACTTGAGCTTTAAAGAAGAATGAAATAAAGCCACACAATAACAGTCACAGCTGGAGGTCGTGAATTTGTTGTGGCTCTTTAAGACTCGTATATGATTAGGCAATCAGAGAACATGGAGGGCGTGGCTCTTTAGGCGTTACATTTCACAAATCTGCAGCGAAACACATTTCTGTGTTGGTTTGTTTTCATATTAAATCGGTTGAGGAGGTTTCAACACTTCACGGTCAGACAGGAATAAACATTGAGTTTTTTATTTGAATACATTCCAGTCGTGGTCCGTTTGTGATTCAAGTGTTTGTTATTAATGCTTTAATTTATCTGAATGTGTAAACATGTCCAATTATCGTAATTTACCGTGGTTTAGCGTTCACACAATCACCGTTGGCTTGTTTAATTGGGTTCTGCTGCGTGTGCGTTTGTGTTTTTGTGCAATCATCAGATCCGTCGGCCATTTGTCACATCTGTACATTTAATTCTTCCTCATTTGTGAGACGCGGCTCGTCTTCCTCTGCCACAAAGCTGACATATTCTTGCTTTCTGTTTTTCCTTTCTTTCTCCCTCTGCCTGATTTGGAGAGACTTGCATAGTCAATTACGCTGGAGTTTGAGAGATGGAGTGCGCTGGAGTTGCCATATTTTTGTATGATATTAATATTTCATAAGTGCCATTCTCAGCTGAATATCTAAGAGAGAGCGCCTATTAGATTCGGCACTGCCAGAATATTATTCATTCTCCGGAGAGGAGACGAGCACCGGTAGCTCCCGTCATTACCGCCGCTGTTCTCTGGGATTGTGAGCGCTGTTCTGGCAACAACTGGATTGTTTGAATTGTTCAGTCCAAGTTGGCCCGGACGAGCGCGCTGGTTGCCAGATTACAGTAACTGAGACAGAATAAAAGGTCAGAAGCAAAGCAAGCTGACGTGTGAATTGGACTCTGGTGAACTGAATCGAATTGCATGTTTAATTAAGCAGTCGAGTTCGAGAGGTCGTGCTGCAACAGCTGTTTCCACCATAGTTGTGTGTTTTAACTGTATCGACCAATCAGCATCCAGAATGATTTATAATTTGCATTCAAACTCAGATTTCTGATTGAGTTTGTGGGCTGTTTAAAATGCTGATGCACATTCTGTATTAATGAACTATTGGCAAGAGTTGATTTCCTGATGATTATTAGTAGTAGTTTTACCTATTTAACTAACTTTTAACTCATATTACTGTTGCCATCATTTTTCAAAGCTCAAAGATACTCACATTTGTGCATTTTAAGTGATTTTACAATGGTTAAACTCCTCTTTGCAATGCTTACTGCATTATTGCATCATGTTTAAAAACTTAAAAAATACTGTTGGGTTCAAAAGTTCAAGGCTGCTTGTGAAAATGCTTCTATTTTGCATTTTTTTGAGTCTGAAAAATAAACATGCATTTGGGAATGTCTCAAAACTGTAGCTACATGAACAAATGCTGATGATCAGAAAGATTTGAGATGATTTTCCTTTAATTGAAAAAGAAAATCTGACTGTCAGTCACATGATCAATATCAATATGTCTATATACGAATAATCAAATGTTAGTAAATGAGTGGCATTGATAATGATAATGCAGCATCTTTTAATATTTATAATTTATATTATGCATTTATACTTATAAAACCTTATAATAGGTTTAATTCTACGATGCTGATATATTTTCTTAAACCTGTGAACTAATTTACTTACATCACACAGAAATAGTCCAGAATCATTGTAATATTTATTATGTATAGTATATATTTATACTTATTAAAACTTACAATGTGTACATTTCTGTAAAATTTATATATTTTCAACACACTAAATCTGTTATTTAGGTTTAAATAAACTAATTTACTTAAATTTAATTAGTCACACAGAAATAATCCAGAATCTTTTTAATATTTAATATTTAACTGAAAAAATATGATCAATAAGTCATGACACTGAACTCATTACTTGAACTCATCAAAATAATTTAAGCAATTTTAACTTTTATAAGTTATACGAGATTCGACTCAATTTTTTTAAAAGTCAGATTAATATACTTTGTTGAAATAACTTTAAATTTTTAAGTTGAAATAGGGTATATAAGTATATTTATACTTATAAAACCTTACATTATTATATATTTTCCAAAATCCTAAAACTTAATTTCCAGGTTTAAAGGGGTCATGACATGAGAAATCAATGATCTTTTGACATATAAGAGGTCTTTGAACCATTAAAACATCCTGCAAGTTTCAGAGCTTAAAACGTCCTCCTCAATATAAACAATATTTATTTAATTAAGCTCCAAAAACAGCTTGTTTGGATATTGCGGAATCTGATGTCACACGGGCAATACATTTGCATATGACCGCCTCCAGAGCATGACATCGACTAATAGTTATACATCATCACACCATAGGCCACGCCCATTGGCATTCAATTGCTTATCGGCTGACATTTACCTACACTGGATGTGAGCGTCGCGTCTAAAGCAAATAGAAGTCATTATAATGACTGATGCTGTCTACACTGATACAGTTTATAAATGTGCATTCAGTTTCTGAAGCCATTATAATCAGTGATGCTGTCTACACTGATACAGTACACAGATCAGTTCAGTTTCTGATGTACTCCATGCACTTGAGTCTGTCCACAACAGGACAAATGAAAGAGTGAAAGAACGTTTGCAGTTTAAATAGCTGGTTTGAGTCTCTGTACAGACTTCAGAAGGATCCCAGCGTCGGAAACAAGTGGACGGTTTATTTTAATGGCGTCCCAGATCGCGTCGGAGGATTATATGTTTGTTCGGAGCATTTTATTTTGTAAACAAGGCACAGTGTATTGGAGAGTTTGCAAAGAAACTTTTGTTGAAGCAGTCGACTGTATTGGATCTGACAGCAGCTGCATCACAAACCGCAAGTAAATGATTTCATAACGCTCTGTCGGTGAATGACGGTTTTATATGGATAATATAAAACTATTTCAGACAGTGAGTGGGCGTTGATACTGTTTCCCATGCAGTGATGTTAGCCAATCATAACAGTGACAAGCCTTAAAGGAGCCGCGCCTTAAAAACAGATAAGAATGAAGGCTCAGAATGAAGTTTTGTTTTTGCATATATTTGTTTTGTTTTTATTTTTGTGCAAAAAACTTTACTAACATTATAAGTGAACCTATAAGCGAACATATTACAATAATTATTAAAAAAAATCCATGTCAAGACCCCTTTAAATGTACAAAATCCCAGATTTTCAGTGTGTTCTCAGACGTTTGGACCCCTATGCATCAGTCAATCTCATAATCAGATTTCTATAATGCAAACAACAAACTTACAGAACCAGTATTCATGTAGTCTGCAGCTTTTTCTGAAATTCAAATGCAAAAGAGTCTCTTTCTCTCTGCCATCTATCTATTAGTGCACTGTAAATATTACATGAGCTTTGGATATTACTTGCTTCGGCATGAGTGCATTTGTGTGTGTGTGTGTGTGTGTGTGACTATATTATTTTATTGCAGCATTCCTTGTTTATTGCTACGGCACATGACCTACTTCCAGCCTTCCGTACTCAGCACGAATCACTCCGACGTGCCCTCCATCTCAACGGCCGTCCCCGCAGAACAATTACACGGCAAAAGGGGCCCAAATGGAGATGTTTGTACTAAATAACACGTGTGTAATTAAGCACTAATGAGCTCTTGTCACTGCCGAATGTGCAATTAGATGGGTAATAGAAAAGCCTGGCGTGGCAGATGTGCCGAGAGAGAGCAAATACTGCTATACTAGTCATACTAGTCCTGTAGTATGAATACCGAGCACACTATGCTAATGTTCCACATGCATTGGATGACATTTGTCAAAATGTGCAGTATACATCGCTGCATGAGATACTGTGTCCCACAATGCAATGCGCTTGACCTTCCATTTTCAGACGTGAAATCAATCACAATCACTTTCTTGACTCCTTATTTTATCCTATTTTGTGTGAACCTAGTCATGTGACAACAATGAAGCATGTTTGCATTGTTTATTGTGTATGCTATTAGATGCAAAAGATTTATTGTCATCTGCACTTTAGTACAATGAAAGTCTTATTTTGTTCAAGAAAGAAGAGGCTCACAAGAAACAATAAAATACAGACACTAAATATAAGAGACAATAGCTAGTAAGAATAATACACAATAGGGTCAATACACAGTATGAATAAGAAGAAACAACATGCAATGAGAACAATAAAAAAACAATATCACTGTATAAAAATAAGTCTTTATGCAGGGCAGATATTATTTTGGAAACGAATATATATATTTCACTGATTCTCAGTATGTTTTGAACTATACACACACACACACACACACACACACACACACACTCACAGGTGTTCAGCTCTGTGTTTGTATTTGTGGCTCTTTCTACAGGAACTGGCCTTAAACGGAAGGGTGTGATATAATATGAGCTGTTTTAATAGAGTTAAAGACATCTGAGAAGCGCTTTATACAAACATACTCCACGCGGTGTCTGTCTTAAATGAAAATTCACCATGATGGATACCAGAATCGGCAATCGGAAGATCTTAAATATGAACTCAAACATTCTCCTGAGCAACTACTGACTGATTAAATGTTCTTCTGGGTAGTGAAACTATTGAATTGTGAAGAATTAAATGCTGTTGCCACGGCTGCATTTATTTTATTAAAAATACAGTAAAATTGTGAAATATTTTTACAATTCAAAAAAGCTGTTTTCTATGTGAATATATTTTAAAATGTAATTTATTCCTGTGATCAAAGCTGAATTTTCAGCATCATTACTCCAGTCTTCAGTGTCACATGATCCTTCAGAAATCATTCTAATAAAACATGATGAAACATTTCTGATTATTATCAAATTTGAAAACAGTCGTCTTTGATGAATAGAAAGTTTAAATTTACTGCATCCCTGCTAAATACAAGTATTAATTTCTTTAAAAAAATAAAATAAAATCTTACTGACCCCAAACTTTTGAGCACTAGTGTATATATATTTCTGTGCACACGTGTCTGAATGTAATAAAATCTGCAGATAAGGGGGAAAATCTTTTAATCTTCCATTATAACTTCACACCACCCCCACACACTCTCTCTCTCTCTCACACACACACACACATGCACACAAACACACTGTGAAAGGGTGTAATTTGTGAAGATGTCTATAGTGCGTTTGGATATATTTGCATCTTAATTAGAAGAGTTGGGGGGGGGGAGATATCCTAGTGCATTTCCAGAAGAAGATGATAAACAAAACTATCAGTGCTGCCTTTAGAAGTGTGTGTGTGTGTGTGTGTGTGTGTGTGTGTGTGTGCAATGCGATGCAATGCTACAATACTGTATTATTGATGCTGCGGTTTGCTGTATAGAATATATAAATGCATGATGAATGTTTAGCACACACACACACACTCATATACATATAATATGCGTGTGGGGGTGGGAGGTGTTCACATTAGAAATGCTCTACGACCCCCATCAGCTGTTTGACGGGTTTGTCATTATGCATGATGTCGGATGGCAGTATAATATCACATTTCTCTGGGAGGAGAGAGAGATGGATGAGGACGCCCTGAAACAGAGAAACTCACTGATTCTCTAGTGTTGGTTTTCTCTGTTGCATTTACCTGCTGAGGACTTACATGCAATGCATGATGTGAAACATTGTGGGCAAAGTGGGCCTTTTGTTATTTAGTAGAGATGCACTAATTTGCAATGCTTAGATTTTATGAAATCTGATACTGTTTGTTCAGTGATATATTGTGCATGCTATACATACTATCTACTTTTCAAATCTAGCCGTTGAGTTTTCTAGTATCATATTGATTTGTGTGGTTTTAGCAAACACCACATTGACGCACTGCCTGTTTGCGTGATTATATTTTGTTTTGGTTTGTTTGTCTTATAAGTGTTGCGTAAATATGAGCGTTGCTTGGTTGTTGTTTTGTCTACGAGTGATTATGAAGAAATTACGAAGTAATGAGTCGTTTATTTCTTCAGTCATAATATGCAAGGCTTTGATTAAAATAAAAAAAAATAGCCGTTTTATAGATTTTATATTGTACGTTTTGCTCTTATATTTGACAGCTGTCAGAGCTTATGTCGTGTTTCTCTTTTCTGACAGTGTTCGGTGGCTGCGGTCGTCCTGCTCTTGCATCCTCGCATGCGTTTAAAACTAAAGTTATGAGTTATTCACCTCAGAATCATGATAGCAGGAGCGACGTGTTTGTTCTCAACCTTTCAATCTGAGGACACAAGCTGCAGGGCAATTGTGGTCGGTTTTAAAATTCTCTCTTTCGAGCTGTCATATCCTTCCTTTCACAGCGCTCCATCATTTCAGAACCAGGACAGTTTTTCTATCTCGTTTTCACCTGTTCAGTCTGTCAGTAGAAAAAGTTGTTTGCAAATGAAATATCAGCATATGAGGAGATTTGATTCCAGTAGAGTTTGACTACTTGCTAAGATAACAATGTGATCCTTAATAATGTGTGTGTGTGTGTGTGTGTGTGTGTGTGTGTGTGTGTGTGTCCATATGTAGATTTTATGAATATATGTGTGCTAATAACTGATATGATGGTTGATATTATAAGTCTATGATGGCCCATAACCAATATCATGGCCAATATTATAAATACATGGTGGTCCAAATTCAATATGATGGCCGATGTTTTGCCCTCTGAGACTCAATAAGATTCCAGTGACAAGAAATTTGTATGCCCACACAGCCAATTAGAGGAGCATGTGGGCGGAGTCTCTCTGCAAGCGCACAACCAAATAAATCCAAAATTACAGCCAATTGGAAGAGTGTGTGGGCGGAGTCTCTTTGCAAGCGCACTGCACTTGCAACCAAATCAATCCAAAATCACAGCCAATCAGAAGAGTGTGTGGGCGGAGTCTCTTTGCAAGCGCACTGCACTCGCAACCAAATCAATCCAAAATTACAGCCAATTGGAAGAGTGTGTGGGCGGAGTCTCTTTGCAAGCGCACTGCATTCGCAACCAATTCAATCCAAAATCACAGCCAATCAGAAGAGTGTGTGGGTGGAGTCTCTTTGCAAGTGCACTGGACTCACAACCAAATCAATCCAAAATCACAGCCAATCAGAAGAGTGTGTGGGCGGAGTCTCTCTGCTAGCGCACTGCACTCGCAACCAAATCAATCCAAAATCACAGCCAATCAGAAGAGCGTGTGGGCGGAGTCTCTTTGCAAGCGCACTGGACTCACAACTAAATCAATCCAAAATTACAGCCAATCAGAAGAGTGTGTGGGCGGAGTCTCTTTGCAAGTGCACTGCACTCGCAACCAAATCAATCCAAAATCACAGCCAATCGGAAGAGTGTGTGGGTGGAGTCTATATGCAAACACACTGCACTCGCAACCAAATCAATCCAAAATCACAGCCAATCAGAAGAGCGTGTGGGCGGAGTCTCTTTGCAAGCGCACTGGACTCACAACTAAATCAATCCAAAATTACAGCCAATCAGAAGAGTGTGTGGGCGGAGTCTCTTTGCAAGTGCACTGCACTCGCAACCAAATCAATCCAAAATCACAGCCAATCGGAAGAGTGTGTGGGTGGAGTCTATATGCAAACACACTGCACTCGCAACCAAATCAATCCAAAATCACAGCCAATCAGAAGAGCATGTGGGCGGAGTCTTTCTGCAAGCGCACTGCACTCGCAAACAAATCAATCCAAAATTACAGCCAATTGGAAGAGCGTGTGGGCGGAGTCTCTTTGCAAGTGCACTGGACTCACAACCAAATCAATCCAAAATCACAGCCAATCAGAAGAGCGTGTGGGCGGAGTTTCTGCACTGCACTCACTATGAAATGGACAACAACATATTTAAATCAATAAATATTACTCAATTTTAACATTATTAAAAATACATACTGAGTGACCGAAACAATACACTTGTTTGTTCACATTGAGTTCACAGTTTCCTTTCATTTATTTTCAAGATCAGAGGTGAATTATCCATTGTTGCATTCAGTATGGCTATAAGATCATTCAAAATGATATTCAAACTCACATTAGATGCTTTTAACATTAAATTAAGCACATGATCAGTACTGAGAAAATCATTATCATACTTTGTATGTTGTTGTTCCAGCCGCGTCCCATCATGCCTGGTTAAGACAGTGTTCTCATTAAAGCTCTAATTTAGAATTGCAAAGGAATGTTACTTGCTTTAGAACTGAACTTGCAAAAGAAGCAGAACATGCCCTAAAATGCTGTCTAGGTAGGCAGCACAGTAGGGTTTGGCAGTGGGATACTGTCTTTCTCTCTCCGTGTCTCTGTGACGGTTTTGATGGAATTGTTCTTTCCCTTTTTTCCACGTTCTGTCTGATATGCAAATCATTTTCCTTTATCTCAGCTGTCTGACCAATCAAACTTTAATCTTCTTCTCTCCATCTGCCCGCAGTTTGATGGTGACAACATGTACATGAGTGAGAACAACCAAGAGTTCCTCTCCCCGAGTCAGGTAAGATTCAAAACCCTCAAAGCCTGGATTTACAGCTTTTTGTTCATTTTTAGTTCTTCATATTAATCTTTTCCATTGTTTTCAATCAGATAACACAGGAAATGGCTTTTTGTTCAGTTTTGATTTTCATGTGGCTTCGAGATGAACAATATTAACAGCTCGAGGTCTTTCTGAAACGCAGGATCCGGATATACTCATGAGACGAGGAACAAACGTGAAACTAGTCTAATGACATGCTCTTTAGGAATATTAATGGCCAAATCATAGTGAATATATTCTGATACTATATATCGTTCGGTCACAGTTCTGTGGGATAAACTCGAAGAGGATCTGATAAACCTCTCTCGCTCTCTCTCTCCTTTCGTCTTGGTTTGTTTACTCGGAGACTCATATTTGACATCTGTCTGCGTATCTACTTCGCTTGACCAGGTTTAGGCAGTTCAGACTGATTTTGCCTTTAACGCTGTAATGTTACACACACACACACACACACACACACACACACACACCGACTGACCACAGACCAAAGCCAGACAAACAACCCCAACTAGCTGAAAATGTCTTTCTGCTTTATTAATAGCATCTCTTTCGTTTCCATCTCATTGGCCTTTAAGTGTGTCTTTTTTTCAAAACACTCTGGCAGGATTTTTTATTGTTTCTTTTAGTGTTCATTTAGATGTACATCATAATTTCTGTGAGTTATTGAAGAATCTCTGACCTTAAATTAGATCCTCCTGGATTTTCATGAGAGGATTTTAATATATTTACCACAGAGTCAAGATTGTAAAGTCTATTTTTGGTCATTCATTGCAAAAAACAGCATGACAAGATTGAATTAATTAACTTGCATATGAAATCCTATCAACTTGACATTCACTGTTTTATTATTATATTTGTGTGTTCTTTTTTTAATTGCTTTATTATTATATTAAAAAGGTTTAATAACAAACTGACAAAAGAAGGAGCTAACCGCTGTGGTTCACGGCTTGTCTGTATCTCACACACATCCTAGTGCTGTTTGTTTATGTATATTTGTATGTATGCAATTAACCCTTCACCTGGAGTTTGATTGACAGGTCGATCTGACCCATTATAATGCCAAATCCACCGTTTTGTCTGACAAACAAACCAGACAGGAGAGTTAGTAGATTAACGTTGGTGGATTTGAAGTTGAAAAATGGTGTGATTTGACGTCTTTTCGCGGTTTAAACAACATTCCTTCTGATGTTCATTCACGTTTATTTCATGCTATAACTAGTAGTAAAGAGATGAGCTGTTGAAAATGACAAAATCTGAAAGCTGAAACTTTGTTTCATACCAAATGTAACCTGCTCTGTCTTGTTTGTTGGCCCCTTGTCTTCTTTGCTCATGGCTTGCCAGACATAGCAACAGTAACTAAGGGGGAGGCGGGTTTTCGCGAAAGGTCAACTGGGTTCAAAAGTTTGAGAGATTTAATATTTTAGATTTTTTATCATTTAAACTTCAAAATGAAGAAGAAACATTCTGATATAAAATTAATATATTATATATATATACAAAAATATAATAATACAAATATTATAGAAATATAAATATTGTAAGGATTTATAATTTATATTTATAAATATATATATTTCTATGTGACTAATCAAATGTAAGTAAATAAATTTAATTAAACCTAGAAATAAACAAACTTTTAGGATTTTAAGAAATATAAATATTATAGAAATATAAATATTATAAGGTCTTACAAGTATAAATATACTATAAATTATAAACATTAAATGACTCTACATTATATCAAATGTAAGTAAATGAGTTTAAACCATTTAAACCGAAAAATAAACAAATTTTAGGTTAATTATTATATATAGATATTATAAGGTTTTATAAGTATATAAACACTTTACAATAAGGTTTAATTTGTTAAATGTAGTTAATGTTAGTTCATTTAATGCATTAATGAACATTAACAAATGAGACCTATATACATTATAAATGATTCTGTATTATTATGATCATTGACACTCATTTTGATTAGTCACATATTGATATTGATCATGAGATTTTCTCCTTCCATTGATGCTCAAGATGCTGTTTGGAATCATGTTGGAGAAAATGATCATCAGATTTTGTTCATTAATCTGACAATATAATTCATGATGACAAAATGTGGATTCAATTATGCAGAATGCTCTCAGATCCCACTGTACATGTGAAGATCAGGAGAGGCTGTTTGATCTTTCTTTCATTCCGTTGTTACTTTGTAACTGATTCCATTTGAAAAGGTTCCATTGAAAATGAATGTCATGGAAACAGGTCTGATCCCGATCCAGCCCCCCCCCCCCCCCCCCCTGAATTACCACACACAAGGCCAGTCCATCACACACTCGTTTCGGTCTCAGATCAGGCGCCGCGTCGTTCCCAGGAGTCTTCACATTTACGTTGACTGAGCTGTCCTCCTGCGACCTTTGACCCCGTCTGATTGTAGGGGAGAGATCGTCTCCGCTTGGCCCCTAACGAGCCCTCTGTGTGTTCAGGGTCACGGAGGATCGCCACGGTAACCACCGCGAACAAAAGAGTCTGGAGTCCGCCGAGGGTTGACCTCCAGCCAACTCAAACGATCGATAGCGGCTGAACAAGAGCGGAAAAAAAAAAACAAGTGAGAGAGAGACAGGAGAGAGTTGAATGGAACTGAGAATGAGAGAGACAGACAGATACAGGGAAAGAATTGATTACGAAGAGAAAACATCAATGCTCCTTCCGTCTGTGTGATGTTCTGCTGAATTTCCATCGCTTTTTCATGAGCGAATTCCAATGCAAGAGTAGAAGCAATAGTTTATATATTTTTAAGCAATATAGAAGGAATATTTCACCCCAGAATTAAACTTCTGTCTCTTTACTTACTCTCATGTACTCTCATCTCTTCACCTGTTAGTGGGTGGGATACATTAGGCAGCAAGTGAAGCAGGAAAAATGGGCAAGCGTAAGGATTTGAGCAAGTTTGACAAGGGCCAAATTGTGATGGCTAGACGACTGGATCAGAGCATCTCCAGAACTGCAGCTCTTGTGGGGTGTTCCCAGTCTGCAGTGGTCAGTATCTATCAAAAGTGCTCCAAGGAAGGAACAGTGGTGAACCGGCGACAGGGTCATGGGCGGCCGAGACTCATTGAAGGCTGGCCATGTGGTCTGAGCTACTGTAGCTCAAATTGCTCAAGAAGTTAATGCTGGTTCTGATAGAAAGGTGTCAGAATACACAGTGCATCACAGTTTGTTGTGTATGGAGCTGCATAGCTGCACACCAGTCAGAATTTCCATTTTTGGATGAACTATCCCTTTAAACGTGATCTCATTTTGAAAACACTGCCTCTGATTAGCATGCTAAGCCGTTCCTCCACCACTGTGTCAATTTACTCATCCTTTATCAGCTGAAGTTCATCTCAATGTGATAGCGCAGCTCAAATGTTAGTCTTTGCATTTGCATTCTTGGCTGAAGAAAGTAGCTGGGAAATGTCTCTAATGGACTCGCTGTTTGAGTATGCAGAAGACGTCGCGGTCAAGATTATAATCTCACAATTAGAGTAACAAGGTTTTATTGATTGCTTCCCAGAGCTTTGGTTGCCAAGTAGGCCTGTGATTAGAGAAAGCGGGCATGTGAGAGGAAAGACTGAGAAAACTCTTCCAGAGGAGCATTTGGCTGCAGATCTGAGACGTCAGAAGAGGGATTCTGAGGGTGACGAGGGCGTCGTGAAGATGAGGAATCGAGAACTGAGAAAGTTTTCATGTATACTGATCCAAAACTGAACTGTCAGGGCCAAGATTCACATAGGATTGAAACTAACTAGAGAACTGTAGATGTTTACGGAAGGACTAGTTTAACTATCATTGAGTCTTTCACCCATTTTTTTCAGTATTGTTTTGGTGTCATTTATATACTATTATGCTATTTATTAGAGCTTCATTCAAGAGATTTGTTCAAAAAACACTGATTCATCCAGTAATGAAACAAGTGAAGTGTTTGTGAGTGAATCATTGAATCATTCATTCAGGAGATTTGTCCAAAAACACTGATTCATCCAGTAATGAAGCAAGTATGAGTGAGTCACTGAATCATTCATTCAAGAGATTCTTTCAATTTCACTGATTCATCCAGTAATGAAGCAAGTGAATTCTTTATGAGTGAGTCATTGAATCATTCACTCAAGAGATTTGTTCAAAAAAACGGATCCATCCAGTAATGAAACAAGTGAAGTGTTTGTGAGTGAATCATTGAATCATTTATTCAGGAGATTTGTCCAAAAACACTGATTCATCCAGTAATGAAGCAAGTATGAGTGAGTCATTGAATCATTCATTCAAGAGATTCTTTCAAAAATGCTGATTCATCCAGTAATAAAACAAGTTAAGTCTTTATGAGGGAGTCATTGAATCATTCATTCAAGAGATTAGTTCAAAAAGTGAGTCACTGAATCATTCATTCAGGAGATTTGTCCAAAAACACTGATTCATCCAGTAATGAAGCAAGTATGAGCGAGTCATTGGATCATTCATTCAAGAGATTCATTCAAAAATGCTGATTCATCCAGTAATGAAACAAGTGAAGTCTTTATGAGTGAGTCATTGAATCATTCATTCAAGAGATTTGTTCAAAAATGTTGATTCATCCAGTAATGAAACAAGTGAAGTCTTTATGAGTCACTGAATCATTCACTCAAGAGATTTGTTAAAACATTGATTCATCCAGTAATGAAACAAGTGAAGTCTTTATGAGGGAGTCATTGAATCATTCATTCAAGAGATTAGTTCAAAAAAGTTAGTTCATTCAGGAGATTTGTCCAAAAACGCTGATTCATCCAGTAATGAAACAAGTGAAGTCTTTATGAGGGAGTCATTGAATCATTCATTCAAGAGATTAGTTCAAAAAAGTGAGTCATTGAATCATTCATTCAGGAGATTTGTCTAAAAATGCTGATTCATCCAGTAATGAAACAAGTGAAGTCTTTATGAGTGAGTCATTAAAAATGTTTTTTTTTTTAAATAATTCATTCACATTCATTAAACATTTTAAACATTTGTTATTTTGTTTAGTTGTCTGTTCAGAATCGTGATCTCTGTTTGAAACTAAAAAATTGTGATTCTAAATTTAGAATCGTGCAACTCTACTATATATACTATTATAGTTTGACAAACTTCTAATGTTAGTGAATTCATGCACCAAACATTGTTGTTTTGTAGTTTTATATCCATTTACTCTATGAGAAGGAAGTCTATGAAGCACTTGGATGATCATTAAACATGATATATGTTATCATGAGACTAGTATAATAAAATCACTTACTAACCTTGTCTGTGCAAGGTTATAATCTATATAATTCCCGTCATGATAATGTGATAAAGTCACTTTCACGTGTTACCGTATATGCAAGGATACCAGACAGGGACGTAACGTAACGCAACTATCCCGTTTACATACAGTAGGGAAAAAATGCATAACTGAAAGTGGCTAGAACAGAAATCATACTACTAAAGAGATGATTTAGACAGCTTCAATGCACAAAAAGCACATTTTATGTACAGTTTAATTAATACAAGCTCTTATCTTGCCCCATACACTTTCTAAATGCATTACTGTACTGTAATTATTTTCTGTGGTAATTGACATCATATCACATGCTTGTTCCTTTATATGCAAATGACCTCTGTTCTGATTGACTAACTCTTAAACAGTCTAGATGGACTGGTTAGAATATGTCTATGAATGTACAGTGAAAATATCAAGATCCCTTTAAAAGTCCAGTGCAGATAAGCGAGGTCTGTGTTTCCATGTGCGTCCGTGATTGAGTTTGCGCTGTACTGTGACTGGCTGTGATTGGGGATCTGGTGTCATTGGCTCGTTTGCACTGATTAAAGCATCTTTGTGCCGACTGTAAACTCCCGCCGTATGGAGGAGAAATGCATGTGTGTGTGTGTGTGTGTGTGTGTGTGTGTGCTGCTCTCCCTGCTGGTCCGAATTACGGCTGAGTACATTACTATGATTTACAACTTCCTCCTGCTGTTTAGATTGAAAAGAAAGAGAGAGAGTGAGGGAGAGAGAGAGAGAGAGAGCGCGATGGCCCGTCCGCCCTGCCCCCTCGCCCCGCTACCACCACACATCTTTTGTGAAATGAAAACAAAGCGCGAGCCTGCCAAAATATTTCTATAGTCGATTGCTGAGCAAGCAGAGAGTCTGTCAGAAAACAAAAGGCGAGAGAGATCACTGGACGGCCAGATTTGATGCCACAGCAAAACTCACATTCTCTCACAAACCGCCCTGAAAGTCTCTGATCATTGGCCGAATCTCATTAAACCCTCCAGAACATGTCCAGCTCATATTTCACCATGCCGTTTATATTTTGCATAAAGACAATGAAGCCAATTTGAGGATCATTAGGATTTTTTTTGCATTGCATGACATTATTTTCATGCAATTAAGGACATTTAGCCTCAAACTCTCATTACTGTAATGCAATATTAGTTGCATTTTATTATTTGCATTCGGCATTGTTTTTTCCCTGTTGTTCGTGACCCATCAGAACAGACCAGTTCCATGCATTTTGGTAGTATTTGTGTAATGCTTTTACATTTTAAGGGGAAAATGCATTTTGCAGTTTTTTGCAATGCTGATTTAAATAAAAAATTTAATGAGATTCATTGCTGAAAAATGCAAAACATCTGAATGCATTAAAATAATGATCATTTGGTGGAAAATGTGTTTGATTATCATGAAAATAATATCACACAATGCAAAAAGTCTGAACGTAGGCTTTATTCGCTTTATGCAAAATGTGATTCTTGCTTCTTTCTTTTAATTTTAGGGCTGAATTATGAGCTAGACGTGTGGTTTCATGAGATTCACCCCATCAGTCTTTGGCTGTTTGGAATATTTCTCTGACACCGAACTGTTAACAAATGTATCCGAGTGTTTATTCGAGTGTTGCCAAGTCCTCTGATATCCTTCATTTGTGCCGTGAGTGATAGTGATGGCAGTGAAAGTACTTTTGATTTCATCCTTGATATCATACAGTGAAAGTGTATCACCGCTCACAGCGCCGCTCCTGTTTAAAGCAGACAGATAAACATTTCCTCAACTGCTCATATCTTGTGTGCTTTTTGTTTATTCATTTTGCTCTACTTTACTAATTCCCCACACAACACTTTAGTCATTAGTTGTTCTTTCAGATTAAGATGAAACGTCACTGTAGCAACATTTTCCCTGTGCAAAACAAAAACGAAACTTTATTTCGAAGGATGCCATGAAGCCTCTGTGATCTTGGTGTCTTTTGATGTGATTATTTAATGAGAAAACATTGCATTTTTTCCTTTAAAATGTCATAACATCACCATTTTCAGCACAGAATGCTAAACAAATTAAATGAACCAGTGAAGAACTTTAGATTAAGTTCAATATGAATCAGCATATTAAAATTATATATACACTAATAATAAAATATTCTCTTTTAAGGCTGCATTTGTTTGATCAAAAATGCAGTAAAAAATGTGAAATATTATTACAATTTAAAAAAAACAGTTTTCTATGTGAATATATAGTAAAGTGTAATTTATTCCTGTGATCAAAGCTGAATTTTCAGCATCATTACTCCAGTCTTCAGTGTCACATGATCCTTCAGAAATCATTCTAATATGATGATTTGCTGCTCAATAAACATTTCTGATTATTATCAATGTTGAAAACAGTTGTGCTGCTTCAGATTTTTGTGGAAACCGTTATACTTTTTATTTTTCAGGATTCTTTGATGAATTTATTTGAAATAGAATCTTTTGCAACATTATAAACATCTTTACTGTCACTTTTGATGAATTTAATGCGTCCTCACGTGACAACATCTGAAGATAACTGCAATCCTTTGCTGTTAGAAACTGAGAAACATTTTGGCTGTGCCTGAGACGACGTTGCTAAAGTGACTTTTGTATTGTCAGACTGCTGACTTGACCTGAAATGTTGTTGAGATGGCAGATAAAACTGTAAAGAGTGATTTTTTGATCCTGACTTTGGCTAAAACGGGGTGTCTTAAAAGCATGATGTTGTTCCCTACCTTCTTGAATGATACTAAAACAACACTGCCTTAAAATACTCTCTAGGTAGTCAGCTCACTAGGTTTTGATTTGATTAGCAATTAATGATCCCTTATAAACTCCTCATGAACCCAATTTATCACGTGCCATATGCAGTTAGTCACATAAAAACATAAAAACACGTCACATATATATTTCAATTCCGTTTCGTCTGAATATCTGCCTGATGTCACGTCACGAAGCAGCTTCGTTGCTGTGACCTGTTTGTTCATCATTAGTTTGATTCCCCTCCGCTCTCGTTCTGTCTCTAATGTTCACGTTGTGTTTCTCTTCCAGTCCAGTGTGCAGTAATAATGACCTGAGATTTCCAGAATTCTCATAATGCTCAAATGGAGTGCAAAGACAGAGCGTGACTGTGTCATTCGCTTTTTCACCATGATTGAATCATCTTAATATTTATAGCTGTTATATGAATCATATCAGTATTTTTTTTATATTGACAAAGACACAGAATAAACATATATATATATATATATATGTTTCTGTTTTCATCTATTGATCCTTCCTGTCGACTCATTATACTTCACACCTCATAAAACACTGAAAAATGATGCAACATCAAAGTTAAGTGAACACAAGCTGTCAATCAATCAGACGAGACCGATGTCCCACCTGAGAGGAGCGTGACAGGAAGATGAGAACATTTCCCTGTGAAATGTTGGACAAATGTTGGGTGTGATAATGTTTAGTTAAAGGTAGGCGAGTCATTTGTGCACTACTAGTGGCAGCAAATGGAACTACAAAAACATTGACATGATACAGAAGCCCAGAGAGGTCAATCATGCGTTGTTATTCTGCCTTGTTTTCTGGAATTATGGGGGGGAAAAAATGGAAAAAAACTTTTTAATGCTCTCTTCTGCTCTCCAAGGCTGCATTTGATTGATCAAAAATACAGTAAAAATTGTGAAATAATATTATGATTCAAAATCATCTGTTTTCTATGTGAATATATTGTAAAATGTAATTTATTCCTGTGATCAAAGCTGAATTTTCAGCATCATTACTCCAGTCTTCAGTGTCACATGATCCTTCAGAAATCATTCTAATATGATGATTTGATGCTCAAGAAACATTTATGATTATTATCAATGTTGAAAAAGTAAATGCCAAGCTCAAAAAAATAGTTGAAATAGTTTTTTATTGCAATGTAAAACTCACTTTTGATCAATTCATTATGGAAGCTTGTTTCCACCACTAAAAAATTAAATTAAAAAAAATTAAAAAGGCAATTGCAATTCTTTTATCTCACAATTCTGACTTTTTTCTCAGAATTTCGAGATTTAAACTCACAATTGTGTGATATAAAGTCAGAATTGCGTAATATAAAGTCAGACTTTATTGACTTTTTTCTCGATTTTTTATCACACAGTTCTAACTTTATAACATTCTGACTTTTTTCTCAGAACATGCAAGATATAAACTCACAATTGCGAGTTATAAAGTCAGAATTGCGAGAACTCACAATTCTGAGAAAAAATGTCTTTACATCTCATTTGGACATTATAACACAATTTTCTAGTTTAAATCTTATAATTCTGAGAAAAAAAAGTCAGAATTGCAAGAAAAAAAGTCAGAATTGCGAGTTTATATCACAATTCTGACTTTATATTTTGCAATTCTGAGAAAAAAAAGTCAGAATTGTGAGATAAAAAGTCGCAATTACCTTTTTTTTATTTCATGGCAGAAACAAGCTTCCATAATTCAATGCATCCTTGCTGAATAAAAGTATTAATTTCATAAAGAAAAATCGTTCTGATGGCAAATGTGTCTTTTTTTCTTAATGCATGTTACAATGCATGCACAAAAATTGTATGTTTTGTTTCATTTCAATAGTATTAACTATAAGAATAAGAGCGATGATCGAAATCAGAAGTGTCTGCAAAGCAGCATATGACATATAGCATGAACTTTTTAATTAAAACATTGAGTTGTGCAATCGATTCACATGCACAGCTGGCAGAAAATAACATGCTAGTCGCCATGACAACCACTCTGATGCTTATATTGCATGTCCTATTGTGGTGTTTTGTTTGCATTGGCATGTTACAGAACTGAGTACAGATCTCCATAAAGTATTTGCTTTTTTTAATGAAGCGCTTCTCCATTCCCAGTCCTAACGGTTAGTGCAGGTGTTGTGTTACAGTAATTCGACTCCTCTTTGTGTGACCCAGACTGATATGATACTGTTGTGAACGGTGTGTGTGTGTTGGTTCATACATACACCTATAGGAGATGCCGACACTGAGGTACAAAAGAAAGTGGGTTTTTTTTTTACTAGACATTTCCTTCAAGTGCTATTGAACTGTAGAAAATCGACTAGGTCGAACTCGGTTGATGAGAATGTAAAGATTTCTGGATATTTCAGACTGTAAATTGGCGCTTGAGCATATGGTGTTTGAGTGAACACATTGAAGGTTAAATGTTTCGCCTCGTCCACATGCTCTCCGAATAATGTAGACTGGAGCAGATGGTATGTAGGCTGCACATTCACTTTATTTATGGGTGAATAAGACTGTGTGTGTGACTGTTGCAATTAGCTTCCATTTAGACGGATATTTATTAATTATCTCTAGCTGCAGACGCCCATAATCCAATCCACTGTCGTGGAAGCTGCAGCTTTGTACATGCGCACATATAGACACACATAAATAAAGCTCATGGTGATTATATCTTTGCATTTTCTGGAGGAAATGTGAGTGGGGCCCATGCAAAATTGCTGTTTGGTTGCTGGATGATTGACAGGACCGTTGCTAGGGTGGTTTCTCAACAAACGCTGGCAAACGCTGCAACTATTACAAGCTTAAATAACATTTTACATTTTTAGAATTAAAAATGCATGCATTTATATTCATTATTCACTGCATTTTTACCTTTGAATTTGCCCCAAAAAGGAGGTTTTGTCATTTTCAGCTCACTTCTGGGAACGATTGTGTGTCACTTTGTGTGTCTGGTCCTCGGGTAATTTATGATGGTGCTGCTGTCCGTCAGCCAAATAAAAACAGATGACGCTCCAAAAACATCGTCTTTGATAAAGCCACCCATCCACACACACACAGAGTGAATGGGAATCAGATAAATGTCTTTCTTTGTCTGTCGTTCGGTGGGTTTGTGGGGGGATGTGTTTTAGGTTAGATCACTCATGCATCCATCACTGCATGTCGCTGGAGGTCTACAGAAAAATGCTTATTAGAAAAATCTGTCATTATGCTTTTAAACACACGAGCACATTACATTTGCCTCGCCAAACAAGAAACTTCCAGAGTTTTATTATTTGCACTTGAGTAAGTGTTCCTCCGAGACATTTTACTAATTCAGAAATATTATTTTACGTAACAGCAGGTTAAGCTGTGCAGCTTATTTGAGTTTTAATAAATGTGAATATTAATATAACATTCAAAGCACTCCATCATTTCCCTGCAGAAAGTTTTCCTGCTGTATGCTCTGGTTTAAGATACCTGAAATGCTCAAACGTAGAGTTCGTCTTGCTGATTTAAGTGATCAGATGCATGAGTTTCAATAAAACATGAAAAAATCCCACATTGAAGGAGGAACCCGAGCCATATCTAGATGCACTTCAGAGCCGTGCGATTGCGTTTTGCACATGCAAACACTCAGATTTTCATGTAAAAGTGGAAATATAATGGTCTTAATAAGCCAGATCGAAATAGATTTATGTCTGAATGGCATCTGTTGTGTTAAGACTGAAGCTCGCACGCTCATATGGTTGGATTTCTAATCAGCCCAACAGCGTACAATGGCTTTAAATCGATGCCAGAGATAGTTGGACGCCTTCCCAACCTGAGAAAAAAACTCTTCTTTTCATTATTCCATCATTTACACCAACTATCCGTTCATCTGTTTATGAAAACAGAAGGCGTTCGGTTTGTGTGCGTTTGCATACGATCACGTGTGCAAATGTGTGCGTTTGAGTCGACTTTCCAGCAAATGTTTTGAGCGTCGTAAATATTCCCAAGAATTTGATAGTGTTGCTTTCAAAGTGGCGTCCCCTCTTCAGTTAATGAAAGCTACAAATTGAAACCCTCAAACTCAATGCAAACGCCATCTTGCATCCAAATTGAGTTCTAATATCCTTGAAAATTGGATGGAGAGATTGAGGAGGAGCAGAAAATGAAAAAAGTGGCAAACAAAGAGGGGAAAAAACATTTGTCTTATTACCAAACTGTTGCGATGAATCTTTGAAGAGCAGCTTCTACATGCATTAAATGTGTAATACATATAATCACATCCTGAAGTGAGGCGGATGAATTATGTATTTTTCCCGAACCATTCGACATGGCACAACCTTGGGATTTACATTTTATCGTCAAGGACGTTCTGCTACTTTTGACAAACGTCCCGTCCTTTCCTGGTTTCACCACAAAACATCCACTGAGTCCATTGTTAGCATTTATCCTTAAAATCAGCATGACGTGGACGGATTTGATGAGCGCTGCCTTTCATGCGCAGGAGAGGTGTGATGAGTCAGCCGCTCTGAATGGAGCTTCAGGTAATGGAGTTTCATCTGCAGATCTCATCACATTTCAGCAAATTCCACATTTAAAATAGTGCATCTGCTAAAACATCATCTGGCAGCTGCTCACGGCGATTTCTTTACAATAATGTACCATGGTGCCATGTCCAAAGTACCATATGATGCTTTTTTAAGTGTATGAATATGGTAGACTTACACAAAAAAGTTCCAGAAAGTTCCATGGTACTGCTGTGGTATTTCGGACGTGCATTGTGGTATTAACGTGGTAATTTAGGCATTTACCATGGTGCTTTTGTGGTGTTTTGGGCGTGCACCGTATTATCGTGGTATTCTAGATGTGTACCATAGTACTACCATGGTATTTTGGACATGTAAAATGCTATTACCATAGTATTTTAGAGTGCACAATGGCACTATCATGGTATTTTACATGTGCACCATGGTATATTTTTGGATTTGTACCATAGTATTACATTGGGATTTTAGACATGTACAACTGTATTACCATGGTATTTTAAACACGTGCCACAGTATTATCCTTTAGACATGTGCAAGGATATTACCATAGTATTTTGGATGTATACCATGGTATTATTGTTGTATTTTTGACTATTACCATAGTATTTTAGAGTGCACATGGTATTTTACATGTGCACCATGGTATATTTTTGTACCATAGTATTACATTGGGATTTTAGACATGTACAACTGTATTACCATGGTATTTTAAACACGTGCCACAGTATTATCCTTTAGACATGTGCAATGATATTACCATAGTATTTTGGATGTATACCATGGTATTATTGTGGTATTTTTGACTATTACCATAGTATTTTAGAATGCACAATGGCACTATCATGGTATTTTACATGTGCACCATGGTATATTTTTGTACCATAGTATTACATTGGGATTTTAGACATGTACAACTGTATTACCATGGTATTTTAAACATGTACCACAGTATTATCCTTTAGACATGTATAGACATAGTATTTTGGATGTATACCACGGTATTACTGTGGTATTTTGGACATGTACAATGATATTTCTATAGTGTTTTAGAATGCACCATGGCACTATCATGGTATTTTGGACATGTTTGTTTACTGTGTTATTACTGTGGGATTTCTGCAATTTACCATGATAATACCATGATATTGTGGACCTGCACCATAATACTGTGGCATTTTGAATGTGTACCATAGTATTACATTGGTATTATGGACATGTAAAATGGTATTACCATGGTATTTTTGATGGTTACAATGGTATTACCATGCTATTTTGACAATTACCACTGTACTACCATAGTATTTTAGACATGCACCACATGTAGGCTTTGAACATGTACCGTGATATTACTGTGGTGTGTTTGATGTGAACTGTGTAGTACTGTAGTATTATGGTAATTTACCATGGTACTACCATATTATTTTGGACGCATACCATGAAAATACCCAAGTATTTTGGACCATGGTACTACTGTGGTATTTTAGATGTGTACCATGGTATAAGTTTGGTATTTTGAACATGTAGATTTACTGTGTTATTAATGTGGTGTTTCTGACATTTACCATGGTATTACCATGGTATTTTGGATGTGCATCATAATATTATTGTGGTGTATCATAGTATTACATTGGTATTTTGGACATATACAATGGTATTACCATGGTATTTTAAACATTTACCATTGTACTCCCTTAGTATTTTAGACATGCACCATAGTATGTACAATGGTATTACCATAGTATTTTTGATTTTACAATGGTATTACTGTGGTATTTTGACATTTACCATTGTACTATCATGGTATTTTAAACATGGACCACATGGCTTTTAACATGTACCATGATATTACTGTGGTGTGTTTGATGTGAACTGTGTAGTACTGTGGTATTATGGTAATTTACCATATTATTTTGGACGTATACCATGAAAATACCATGATATTTTGGACTGTGGCATTTTAGATGTGTACCATGGTTTTACCATAGTATTTTAGATGTGTACCATGGTTTTACCATAGTATTTTAGATGTGGACCATGCTATTACTGTAGTATTTTGGACATGTGTATGGTGCTACAGTGGTATTTTGTGTAACATTGTATTTTGGATATGTATTTTTGCACATAGACGTAGAAGTATCATGTAAATACCATGGTATTTGACTATCAGTACTGCAGTATATTTTAAAGTACCAATTGCTGTACCATGGTACGGCCACAGTATGTTCTAAGGTGTACCACGGTATATATCAGTGTACCACAATATTACAATCCGAGTGGTTTTGTTACGAGGTATTATTTCTGTTTCCAGTTTTTACTATGGTACTGCAGTGTTTGTATCTGCTGACACTGACGGAGGTTCATCTCATCTCATGTTTAAAGAGGTGAATGTGTAATCGTACTGTCGGAGAATTCTCCTGAGGACCCGACGACAGTCTCTCTTCACACAATAGCCGCTCTCCCCACTGTTTACAACACACAATTTAGTTTCCTTCCAACAATTATGAGGGAAATTGAATCTCAGGAAATGTTCATTTTCACATCCATTAGAGCGGACAATAACAGGGGAGGCCCTGAAGCCTACAAAGACATCTGTCTTCAAAGGGCTGCAGAACTATATGGAAGATTAATATCCAGCCAGAGCAAATCACATCGCAGGCCGTTTACTGTAGGAATAGCGCGACCTCGGATGAGTTACGCTGAATATCTGCTCATCTTTGAGCCAGTATGAGATCTCTTTCTTATCCAGGTTGTATCTTCAACCAAAAAATGAGAACAAATAATCAGTCCGATTGTTCTCCTCAGAATAAGACTGTAATGTGAGGTACTTTTCCTCAGGATTTTATGGAGAAACATCTGATTCTTGCATGAAGCAGAAATGAGAACTCCATTAACCCTGTAAAGCCTGACTGTCATTTTTGAGTCATCATGCTTTTGTGGCTCATATAGTACGATATATATGGAACTCAAACTCGAGGAGGAAAAAACAGCAGTTCAAAAATATGCAATTTGGTGCAGATGCTGATATTTATGTGGACAAAAAGATGAAATTCTGATGCTTATAATGTAAATCAATGAGATCTTTAGATGAGAACAGTATATCACAGACTACTGACATAAAATACATATAAATATTAATATCTGCCAATAATATGTCTTGGTAAGATTATATTTAATGCTTAGTTTATGATCAAATCTCTGTAGTTTTAAAACATATAATGCAATGCAAACAATGATTGAGAGAGGAACAAATAAACCTTCCTCAAAAGCCTGATGATCATATTTGATTTTTCCTAATAATGATGTATGGATAATTATGGAAGCTTGTTTCTACCACTAAATAAAAAAATAAAAAAAGAAGGTAATTGCGACATTTTATCTCACATTTTCGACTTTATATCACGCAATTCCGACTTTAGATCACGCAATTCCGACTTTATAATTCTCAATTCTGACTTTATAACTCACAATTCCAACTTTATATCACGCAATTCCGACTTTAAGTCACGCAATTCCGACTTTGTCACGCAATTCCGACTTTATAATTCACAATTCTGACTTTATAACTCACAATTCCGACTTTATATCATGCAATTCCGACTTTATATCTCGCAATTCTGACTTTATATCTCACAATTCCGACTTTGTCATGCAATTCCGACTTTAAATCACGCAATTCCGACTTGGTCACGCAATTCCGACTTTATAATTCACAATTCTGACTTTATATCATGCAATTCTGACTTTAAATCATGCAATTCCGACTTTATAATTCACAATTCAGACTTTATAACTCACAATTCCGACTTTATAACTCACAATTCCAACTTTATATCATGCAATTCCGACTTTATATCTCGCAATTCCAACTTTATATCACGCAATTCCGACTTTAAATCACACAATTTCGACTTTAAATCACGCAATTCCGACTTGGTCACGCAATTCCGACTTTATAATTCACAATTCTGACTTTATATCATGCAATTCTGACTTTAAATCATGCAATTCCGACTTTATAATTCACAATTCAGACTTTATAACTCACAATTCCGACTTTATAACTCACAATTCCAACTTTATATCATGCAATTCCGACTTTATATCTCGCAATTCCAACTTTATATCACGCAATTCCGACTTTAAATCACACAATTTCGACTTTAAATCACGCAATTCCGACTTGGTCACGCAATTCCGACTTTATAATTCACAATTCTGACTTTATATCACGCAATTCTGACTTTAAATCATGCAATTCCGACTTTATAATTCACAATTCAGACTTTATAACTCACAATTCCGACTTTATAACTCACAATTCCAACTTTATATCATGCAATTCCGACTTTATATCTCGCAATTCCAACTTTAAATCACGCAATTCCGACTTTAAATCACGCAATTCCGACTTTATATCTCGTAATTCTGACTTTGTCACAAAATTCTGACTTTATAACTCACAATTCCGACTTTATAATTCACAATTCAGACTTTATAACTCACAATTCCGACTTTATATCTCGCAATTCTGAGAAAAAAAGAGTTATTCTGGCGTTTACTTGTTAAAAATCTGCAGATTTCACAACAGAAAGACACGTGAAGAACGAGCTGAAGGAGGATGTTTGCACAATTATAAAAGACTCTTACTGGATAAAAAATCCAGGTTTTACAGCACAGTTTTTATTCATGAATCAAACAAGATCCAGTAGCTTTAAGTCTGTAAGGAATGAATATGTTCTTCTGAGTGAGTTAGTCTCTTTCTTAAAATATCGTTTAGCGTTTTATCCTTGTGGAGACGCTCGGACGGATGATATATTTAGGAGAACTTTGTGATTTGAGTAATGCACCACGGCAAGGTGAACTCTGAGGTCCCACAATCCTTGTCTCTCTCCTCTTCCATGGCCGCGTATTTGCTAAAAGTATTTGTTTGCAAGATAAATGGCCGTTCTCCAGGCGAAGATGACAGGCAACACAAAGATGATATTGAATTGATTTCTGAAATGTTGCAGAACTGACTGTTTGATGTATACGGGCAGACATGAATCATAAAAATTCTATTAAAAAAGCTCTTGAATGGTTGACAGCGGAATATTATTTCTGATGATTAATTTGACTCAGTCATTATGGACGGGGCTCCAGTCAGATCGCCTCCTACAAAATTGCTTTTCATTCCCTCTTGAATACCCCGGCAAGCTCTCTCTCTCTCCCTTTCCTTTTTCCTGAATTTAACATTGCATACTTCCTCTGTCAGGTCCAAAGTTAGATTGACGCGGCTGATGAGAGGCACGAGCGTCGATACGGACGCCGTGGCAACGAGAAAAAACACGAGAGCCAATCGCAAACTTTAGCGCTATGAAAACATGGTCTGTGCTTCCAAATGCTGATTGTGATAATGCCGTATTTCCAGCAACTTTCCATGATTCCAAAGCCAGATCGGAAGCTGCCAACTTATACGCGTCCAAAAAAGTGATTCTTACTTGTTTAACTGCATAATATTTATATAATTGTGTTTATGCCTCTCTTCACAAAGTAATTAGGCAAGCTTTATGTCTACTGTTGCTCATACTTACAGAAGCGTTTGGGATTGATCAGACTTTTTAAAATGGGTTTTATTTTATTTAATGAATTGTATTTGAACATGCATTTTTATTTTAATTTTTATATATTTTATTTTATTTTATTTGAACATCAGTTGTATTTTTATTTTATTTTATGTTGTTTTTTTTATCGTATTTGAACATGTTGTCATTTATTTTATTATTTTATTTTATTTGAATAGTAAAATAAAAAGTTAAATTTTTATTTTATTTATTTGAATGTAAGTTTTATTTTATTACTTTATTTTATTTTGTTTTGTTTTATTTTTTTTAATTTGAACATTTTATTTTATTTATTTAAATGTTTTATTTTATTTTATTTTATTTTATTTTATTTTATTTTATTTTATTTTATTTTATTTTATTTTATTTTATTTTATTTTATTTTATTTTAATATTTTATTTTAATCTGGCAACCAAACGCCATTTACATTATCTTCAAAGGAAGATTGAATGATTCTCTCTGTTTTCCCGCAGCAGAATTACTCAGGACAGGGAGGGGGCAGCGGGAACGGCGGAGGGGGGGGAGACGAGGACTACGAGATCCCCCCTATAACCCCCCCGAATCACCCCGAGCCACCCCTGCTGCACCTGATGGACCCCGAGTCCAGCTACCTGTGTCACTCCATCCCTCACAACGGCCTGATCAACCCGTACTCCTACCCCGAGCTGCCCGCCCTCATGATGTCCAACATGCTCGCCCAGGACGGACACCTGCTGTCCAGCCAAATGCCCTCGGTGAGTCCCTAGTGCGCTGCCTACATAGACATTGTTAGGCGTCATAGGTGCGCTCCTGACGCACAAGCTGTTCCAAACTAAATATGTGGCTTTATAAAAATAGCGGCTTTACATTTGTCCTTTGTGGATCAGGCAATCCCATAATGCACTGCAATGAGATCTAGGTCTAAAATGGCATATGAAGTCAAATGAAGTGTCTATTTATGAATATTTTTTTTATTCAATACTGAAAATTATCAATAAAAATAGGTCAGTTTAATTTCACTTTTGTGTGTGCATTATGCATTTTTGTTTCTTAGCATAACAAAAGCATTGTTTGGTATTAGTGTGTGTATTTTCTAGTCATGAACTCTCTATTAACTTAAACTGGCCAGCAAAATGTCCAAAACTGTTATTCAAAACTCAAATTGATCATGTCTCATAAATTTTACTTTAAATTTTAGCTCAGTTCATATACATAATTATTAATATATATATATATATATATATATATATATATATATATATATATATATATATATATATATATATATAAAATTAAATAATTAAATAATGAATATAATTGTTAATATTTATCTAATTCTTTTATGTATTATTTATTACATTATATATATATATATATATATATATATATATATTAATAATGAAATAATTAAATAATGAATGTTAATATTTATGTAAATATCTTTTGTGTTATTTATTAAATATTAAATATAATAAAAGTAAATAAAAATATTTACATAAATATTAACAATTATATTCATTATTTTATAAATTATTATTTTTAATAATTATTATTTTATTATTTTATAAATATGTATAATATTAATATATATATATATATATATATATATATATATATATATATATATATATATATATATATATATATATATATATATATATATATATACACACAAATACATATGTATGTATTTACAGCAGAAAATACTGATTAAGAATATAGTTAGTCTGTTTCTTGTCCTAGTTTCTTACCAATAAAAACAGTAGAATCATCAGATGGCAATATGCATATGTAAATAATATGCAGATGAGGTTTTGCATAATTAAAAAGGCATGTAAGCTCCATATTTGGTATTTCCAGGAGAAAATTGGATGAAGAGTTAAGCTTGTGTGTCTTCAGTTTGCTGTGATTTATAAGTCACTAAACGTTTATGTGTATGCATAGTTTCAGCTGATGTCTTTACCAGTAATGTGTAGTTGAGTGGCAGGAGTGTTGTGACTCGTCCTCATCCTCATACAGTCTCTGCTCGAGTGTCACAGAATGAATAGATGAATTAAGCGATCGCTGCTTTTGACCCACAAACTGATCATCAAACACTCTGTTTCCCTCACGACTAACTGGCCACATCAGGCCTTTGTCTCTACTAACCATTCCCTAATTGCATTGTAAGTCCGAGAGATGATGTAGACGCATCAGTCGCTGTCAGTCAGCAGTGCCACAGAGGGTTTGTGGGTAAATTCATCAGTGGCATTTCTCTCTGTCAGTGGCTTCTTTGTTTGTCCATTACGCTCTGCTCCTCCTCCTGCTCATATCCAGAGCTCATTACTTGGTGTTTTGTTGCTTAACACAGACTCTGAGGGCTATAAAGAAATATCAGGAGTGTCGTCAAATCTGCCATCTGTGGAAACTCCCTAATAAAGCCATGAAATCTACGGAACAGCTCAGAAACGCTGGGAAACAACACTGGAATTCTCATTCTTTAAGAGTGCAAAATAGAATTATAGTTCACTATAATTTTATTTGTTGCTAGTGGTTTTGGAACTAAAACTATGAAAAATTCTTTACATTAATTTAAATAAAATGGAAATATAAAATAATATAATAAATCGAAATATAATATAATAATATAATATAAAAATATAATATAATATAATATAATATAAAATATAAAAAATGGAAATCTAATCTAATATAATCTAATCTAATATAATCTAATCTAATATAATATAATATAATATAATCTAATATAATATAATATAATATAATATAATATAATATAATATAATATAATATAATATAATATAATATAAAAATATAATATAATATAAAATATAAAAAATGGAAATCTAATCTAATGGAATCTAATCTAATATAATAATATAATCTAATATAATATAATATAATATAATATAATATAATATAATATAATATAATATAATATAATATAATATAATATAATATAATATAATATAATATAATATAATAAATTAATATCAATAAAAATAGGTCCAATTAATTGAATTGTGTATGCACTATTATATTATATTATATTATATTATATTATATTATATTATATTATATTATATTATATTATATTATATTATATTATATTATATTATATTATATTATATTAGATTATATTATAATTTTCATTTATTTATTTATTAGGTGAAAACATAAACATAAAAAACTTAAAACTAGATAAAAGAATATTATAATATAAATAAAAGAGATTAAATTAAATAAGTTGATGTCTTGCTAAAATCAATAAAACTAAAACTGAAATAAAATAAAGCTAAATAATAAGAAAAATAAAACATTTAACAAAATTACTAAAGCTTTAAAATGAAAATGAAAACTATGAATAAATATTATAAGAGTACATAAATAATACTAAAATATATATTTTTGAGAGATGAAACAAAACACAGTATCTTCTTTTATATAACAGGGCTTTAAATAACATTTCTGCCTTTTGAACTCAGTTTGAAACTGGAATGGGATGCAGTAACAGGGCAGAGTTTAAACTCAGCTCAACTCCATCACGGTTCCTGGTCATTCTTCTAATGGCTCTCTACAAAAGAAGCCACTTAAAATGGACATCAGGCACCAGCACAAAATGGATGACAGACGTTCTGCAGCCGTATGAATCTATGCATGCAATTTCTTTAGCTACCACAATGCATTAAATCAACCATTCTTTCATTTCGAGATCTCATTTCTTTATTGACACCCATCGAGCGGGTGAATATAGAGTGTGCTAGTCAATAAATCTCCACTAAATGACACCAGCATGATGGACTGCCATTTTATTCCCATTTCTTTCTCAAGCAAACTTGTAGCGGTTATGTTCAGTACTATTTGTGCACTAAATTTCAGGTTGTTTCTGGTTGAGGCGTTCATCGTGTTTTGCGATGGTAAAACCAATCATTTTTTGAAAAGCTTTGCTCTATGAGTGGTATAAACGGGAGATATGTTTTGTGCTCTGTTCATTGTGATGCTGATAACATTTCATGCTTTACATTGACCTTTTATGACCTTTGCCTTCATCTGAGTTTGGTGAAATGAAATTTTAGAACAATGATTTCGCCTCGATGGCATTGAAACACTCAACTGGTTGCGTTCTCAGTCTTGCCACAAGAGGCGCTATAGCAGAATTTCACATAAAACAAAGCTTTTCGAAGCTTTGAATCAATTGCTTTTGAAGCAATTGCGAATCAGTTGTTTCAAACCAGTGATTTGGAGCACGTATCAGACTGCCAAAGTCACATGATTTCAGTAAACGAGGCTTTGTTTGCGTCATTTCGAAATTTCAAAATGATTCAACTGTTTATAAATGATTCAAAACTAATCAAAATGCCTCACTCTCAAAACATGCATAAAAACATCTTTTACAAACCAATTTCAAATGATTTATTGAAAGTGTGATCTATTAAATGCAGTTAATAGCATTAAATATGACGTGTCCATATAATATGTGTTATTTGGGGCTTGTGTTGTTTGTTTTATGGCCAATAAGAGATTATGTATTTACATATACAAATGTGTCATTAAAGTTGATTACAAATGTATAAAACAGATCTGATAGACACAGGTTCATGGGTTCACACAGATCAGTCATGAAATAACAAAGCTTCATTTACTGAAATCTTGTGGTTTTGGCAGTTTGATACGTGCTCTGAATCACTGGTTCGAATCAAATGATTCGCAAAAGTTTCAAAGCTTCACAAAGCGGTGTTTCGAACTGGAATACAGTCAGTGCTTTTTGCAATTCTTTTGGTGACTTTAGAAAAACAGCAAACAAAAACTATGTTCTAAGAATGTTTCCATTAAGTTATAAAATTGTTATTTCTGAATGTTCTCTGATTTCACCTTGTTTGGTAGATCGATGGCATTGAAACACTCTACTGGTTGCATTCTCAGTCTTGCCACAAGTGGCGCTATAGCAGAATTTCGCATTAAAACAACACTTTTTGAAGCTTTGAATAAATTGAACCAATTGCTTCTTGAAGCTTTGAAGTCTTTGCAAATCAATTGTTTCAAACCAGTGATTTGGAGCATGTATCAAACTCCCAAAGTCACATGATTTCAGTAAATAATGCTATATTGCGTTATAACCGCTTCAAAACATTTCGAAATTTCAAAATGATTCAACTGTTATAAATGATTTGAAACGAATCAAAATGCCACTCTCTGCCCATGCATTAAAACACCTTTTACAAACCAATTGCAAATGTTTTATTAAAAGTGTGATCTATTAAATGCAATTAACAAATCTAATAGCATTAAATATGAAGTGTCCGTATAATATTTACCAATAAAAATTGGTCTCATTGGTATCACAGTGCTATTTTATTAAATTGTAGGGCTTGTTTTGTGGAGAGCTTGGTTAATCAGGCCAATAAGCAACTAAAACTTTATATTTTACACAAACATGTGTCATTAAAGTTGTTTACAAATGTATAAAACAGATCATTAGTGAAGTAACGAAGCCTCGTTTACTGAAATCTTGTGGTTTTGGCAGTTTGATACGTGCTCCGAATCACTGGTTCGAATCAAATGATTCGCAAAGGTTTCAAAGCTTCACAAAGCAGCATTTCGACTGTAAGTTTGGGCGGGACTATTTGTTTCTCCAACCAATCGGAATACAGTCAGTTTTTTTTTTTACAATTCTATTGGTGACTCTAGAAAACCAGCAAACAAAAATATGTTCTAAGAATGTTTTTCTACATTCCCATGAAATTATAAAATTTCTGAATGTTCAAAACATCTACATCGGTTAAGCGAACGTTAAGGGAACATTCCATTTGATCATTTTGCACACATTATGGAAATGTTACTTTTGAACATTCTAAAACAAGCATTCTCAAACAATTAGTAACATTTAAACTAAAATGTATCAGGAAAAAAACACCAGATAACTTTGAGCAAACATTCTATTAACGTTACTGGAAGAATGTTTGTTTGTTACTTTCTAGAACTAAAGTTCCCTGTTAGATGGGAATAACCTTAATGCACATTTGAAAGCACTTATTTTTGCATACTCAGAATGTGTTTCTTTCCTCCCATAGTGTACAATTAAATCGAACAGCCAAGAACCCAACAACGTAGTGTGCTGTGGAGTGTTTACATCTGCAAAATTCAATGCAAACAAGACTAGTCCATTTTGGTCGGTCTTGTTGCGGTGTTGTTTATTGGACATGAAGCTGCGGTTTTGTTCGGGCTTTATCGCAAACAGAAGCCTTTGCTGATGAAATGAATCTCTGCCATCAGGGGGTCAGTGCATATATTCTGTCTCCAGAAGAGAAGAGAAGAGAAGCCATTAGGTTTCATCTTCCGTCTTGAGTAGAGCGAGCTGGAGAGATCTTTTTTCATTAGAGCGCTGCGGCGAGAGAGAGAGACTGTCAGAGAAAAGAGATGGAGAGAGATGGGCTGGAGGGGCAGAAAGAGTGATAGAGGAACGACGAGGAAGACGGGAGGAGTAAAAAGAGGTTGAGTGACTGAACACGGCACCGGGATAAAAGGAAAACTGCTTTGAATGGAATGTCATCAGTACTAAGAGCTTTTTAAAGTATATCAAACAATTTAGATGGAGCGCTGCTGCGTGGACACAACTTCCTTCTTCATAACTGCAGATGAAGAAGAAATATCAGTACAGTTAATGCATGATAATTCAGGGCGTCTTAACTCCATAAACAAACTAACCAAAGACGGGTGTAGAGACAATTTTCACTCAGAAATTGCTTGTAAATTTCACAATTCATTAAAAAGAAATGGCAAGTAACACACTGAATTAAAAAAGTAGTATTTACTCCAGTAATTTAATATCTGTGATGTTCTAGCATTGATGTTATTAATCTAACCAGACCGCTTTACTGTACTTTACAAATATCATGTCTTCGAGCAAAACTAACATGGATATGAAAGTTAAAAATGTATGATTTGAGCTGCTGAGCAGATGTGGATTTTGTATGCAACATGCTTCATTAATGAAATGTCACATTTCAATGAAATTTCAAGGGCAATCAAGTGAGTAAAGAAAATGTCATTAGCAAGAGGATCATTTGCAATAGCATACATTTACCACATCAGTCTGAAGCGTGTGTCCTTCAGTACAAGTGTTTTGTTGGGCGTTTTATGTATGTTGTATAATACAGAATAATATAGTCTACATTTGATGTTTTAGTGGGGTTTTTTTCTCCATGAATTCAAACTGGAATGTGTTTATTCGTTAATAAATGCTGTGAAGTAAATGCAGTCTACATCGGAGAAAACAAACGCATTAATCGGCATCAGTTATATAGTCACTTTCAGTTTACGCAGTTTTCAACTAAAAACAGAAAACTTTTTTTTTATGTGTTTAACGACGTTTTGGGGGCCTTAAAACACAAGCTTTTGAAAACAGGTTTCAAAGTGCAAGTTTTTGAAAACTATACCATGTACCACTCGTCTCCATGTAATGCGCATGCATGTTACATGTTCAGTCTATAGGCGTTTCATGTTTCTTTACTAAGTGACATCGCCATCTACTGGCCTGGCAGCAGAATGCAGCATTTTTAGTCGTTTTCGCAGATCCATGTGGATTGTTTTGACAAAACACAAAACTTTTCAGTTTCTACCCAGTGTTTTACATAATCTTTGCAATCTGGCAACCGTGCTGATCTGAAAACACCAACAAACAAGTAAGCTGGAGTTCAGCGATGTCTGTTTGAGATATTGTGCTTACGAAAGTGTCATTCAGTCAGTCTGTGTTCCTTCACGAGCCGCTTGCGCGATCAAACCTTCAGTGATGAACTATAGGTATAGATAAACTATATTTGCGATTGTGTTGTGTTGAATAACTGCACTTACGCAACCTCTGTGTGACGATACAAAGGCTTTTTTGTTGTCGTTTTAATAGAAAAACATTACTGGAATTATTGGATTACTAGGAATATCACTGTTTTAATTTTTGAAAGAAGTTTCTTGTTTTAGCAGTATGTGATAAATAGCCTAAAAATGAATCAGGAAACTATATGAGGTCAAATAAATCATGCATATGAATCAACATTCTCTTGATTATAGGTGAAAGTGCAATGATTCTGATGAAATGTAAAAATACATTTCTCAAATGACAACAATTAATAATCGGATTATCAAATTAACCTTTATGCAGCATGACAAAAATGTATGGAAGCTTGTTTCTCCCACTAAATAAAAAAAATGTAAAAAAAAAAAAAAAAATTTTTTCTCAGAAATGTGAGATTTAAACCCACAATTGTGAGTCATGAAGTGATATAGTCAGAATTGTGTGAAGTTGCAATTCTGACTTTTTTTCTTGCAATTGCGTTTTTATCACATTTCTGACTTTTTTTCCTCAGAATTGTGTTTATATCTCGAAATTCTGACTTTATAACTTGCAATTTGGTAGTTATAAAGTCAGAGTTGTGAGATATAAACTTGCAAAAAGTCTTTTTTCCATCGCATTTGCACATTATAACATGCAATTCTGAATTTATAACTCGCAATTCGGAGAAAAAAAGTCAGAATTGTGACATAGAAAGTCGCAATTACCTAATTTATTTTTTATTTCATTGCAGAAACAAGCTACCATAAAAATGTGACATTGACTAAAACTAGACTAAAACGCTCAGACATTCAGTCGACTAAACAAAAACAGGGCAAGGTTGACTAAACATGATAAAAACTAAAAAGTGCATTTGACACAGGACTAAGACTAAATTAAGCTAAGAGTAGCAACATCAAAGTCATGGGTTGGATTCTCAGGGAATGCATGAATTCATAAAACACATGCACACTTTCAATGTCACTTTGGATAAAAGCATCTGCCAAATGCATAAATGTAAATAAATGCAAAACAGCAGCATTGCTCTCAGTCTTCCTGTGTGTTTTCTCAGTGCACTGCAGAGCGTATAATGGGCGGCCGGGCCGGTGAATGTAGTAATGGTTTTACAGCCCTGTACTTAGACTGGTAGATTCATCACCGGCTGAATGAACCGGACTGCGGTCGCTACTGAACCAGAAATAGCCTGAAGATGATGGCCTGCCCAAACTCTCAGGCTATTTGTGGCCGTTCGGCCTTCGACCAGCTTTAATCAAATGTATTTTTGTTGAATTCCACCCAAGATTTGAAAATAAAACGCCCACCGAAAGGGTTTATGGCATTTGTCGGGTTTGCGTTTTCAGAGCGTGTCAGAAGAATGGGAAACGGCAGCTTTTTCCTCCAAAAAGATGTGCGATTAATCAATATAAAGCAAAAGATATTTGCATCAACTCGGGGATTACATTTGTAGCGGAAATGCTTTATGGAACTATTAATATCTTTTATTTTCTTTCCCTCCATCGCAGTTCAAAGAGCGTAATAGAATGCATTTCCTGCAAGGAATATTACACCGATGATTGATGGAACTGGAGAAAACGGGGAAAACATTGGGCTGTTCAATAGGCCCTGCGAAATCTGGCCTCGCACAAAACATGAGCGAGAGAGAGAGAGAGAGAGAGAGAGAGAGAGGGAACGAGAGAACCCCCCTGGTTTTTAAACAGCTTTCTTTTCACCTTTGCGATTATTTATTTTCAAATAGTCCTTCAGGGTAATGTACCATTTTCTTATTTCACACCGCTATTTCCCATAAATGAGGGGAAGGCGCGATAAATCAAGAGGGAAACATAGACTTGCGCAAAAGCTGCGAGAGCGCTAAAGATTTATGTAACACATTCATGTTTTCCACTTCTTCTTTTTAGTGCTGCACTGTGAAAGCCTGCCTAATAAAAGCCCCTATTAATATTTCCTGTTGCCTAGCAACCGCAGGCAGCAAGTAATAGCATTCCGTGGAAAAATAGATGACCGGGCCGATAAGGAAAAATTCAATTCTTTTATTATCTCTAGGGAGAAGGTGCCTTATTTCCTTCTGCGCAATATGATATGAGAGCAGGCTTGTATATTAAGAAATGTTTTAAAGAAATAGAAGTTATTTTCCAATTTCATTATATCAGAAATATGGAAGAAGAAAAGGCAGGAAAAAAAGCAGAAGATCTGCTTCTTTTTTGTCTTCTTCTCTCTAATAAAGTCCATTAGGCTTTGGATTGTGCTAATCAAGGCGTCATTTACAGATTTAATTTGATTCTTTTGAATTTTCAATCACGTTCCCCTGGAAATATGAGACTTTATGTTGTGTCACACATTCATATAGTATATATATATATATATATATACATTCATATATATATATATATATATATATATACACACACATATGTACAGTATTTATGTATATATGTGTGTGTGTGTGTGTGTGTATATAGCATATATATTATATATATATACACACATATATATATATATATATTTTTACAGCTGTATATATATATATAGGTATATACATGTGTGTGTATATATGTACACACACATATATACATACATATAGGTGTATATATACTATGTATGTGTGTGTGTGTGTGTGTACACATATATACAGTATATCTGTTATGTAGTATATCTTTTGCAGTGCATTTATTATATATGATATATGTATGATATATTGGTCACACTTTAGATTAGGGTCCAATTCTCACTATTAACTTTTGTCTCAATAAACTCCTAATGCTTATTAATAGTTTATAAGGTAGTTATTAAGTTTATGATTAAGGGATGTAGAATATGGTCATGCAGACTAATGCATTAATATGTGCTTTATAAGTACTAATAAACAGCCAATATCCTAGTAAATATGCATGCTAATAAGCAACTAGTTAATAGTGAGAATTGGACACTAAACTAAAGTGTTACTGATATATTATATGCAAAATTTCACCATGTACTTTAATGATGCTGATGCTATTTTTAATTTGAGATATGAGAAGTTTTATGCCACAGTCATTGTCCTTGTGATTGTTTTGTTCTTGTTTAGTCATCGTCATCTTATTGTTTACTGGAAAAAGAGCAGCATTATTGGGAAGGACATTAGTTGTTGCTTGGAAACTAAGTGATTTGATTTGAAGTCAGCATATCTATAGTATATCCATAATGTCCTTATCGGAGCGAGAGGGAAACAGGAGGAGACACAGGAGAGGAGAAACACAGAGGTGTCTGTCTGATACAGCAGGAACCACGGCAGATAAAGGCCTGTTTTATGTATCTCATTTTGTCACTGGCTTCTATATCTTATCAAAGCATGAAATCACGTCCATATTCCTGCGCATGTATCTGGACGCGCATCAGCTGACTGCGGCTCCGAGGAGGACGTGCTCAGATGTTGGTCATGTTTTATTTGTGTAACACGTCTCAGATGTTTCTCCTGAAATAAGGGGATACTAAAAGAGACTCAAGTGAGTCAGTAAGTGTCATACAGTGAAAGTATAGATCTGAAAAATGATGTGGATATGGAGCAGGGTTATTAAACTAAAACCATAAAAAAACATTTTAGTTACTGGAAATAAAATAAATGTTATAAAATAAAATAAATAAATAAAATAAAGTAAAATATGAATAAACTTATACTTATTTTATTTCAGCTATATATATATATATATATATATATATATATATATATATATATATATATATATATATAATATGTGTGTGTGTATATATATATATATATATATATATTCTTTTTTAATTTTAAGTAATTTTATGTGTCATTTTTATTGTTTTGTTGTTGTTTAGAGAATAAAATTAAAGCTAAAACCATAAAAAACACATTTTTGTTACTGAAAATATATGATAATATATATAATATATATTAATATATATATATAATATATGATATATATAAATTAAAAGTTGTATTTCTTGTGTAAATTGCACATCTTTTGCAGAACATTTATTATATAATATATCCATGTATATGTTTTATACATATTTTTTCCAAAAGTATGCTGTTTTATGTCAGTCATTTTACATATTGTTTTGTAAACTAAAGCTAAAACCATAAAAAACACATTTTTTGTTACTGAAAATAAATGTTTACTGAAATAAAGTAAAATATTAAGAAATGTAAACTTGATTGCAAACTTGAAAACTTTTAAATGTTCAGATTTATATATATATATATATAAAATCTGAACATTTAATATATATATAACATTATATATATATATAAAATTATGACTTTTGATATATATATATATATATATATATATATATATATATATTAAATAAAAAATTGCACATCTTTTGCAAAGCATTTATTATGTATAATATATGAATGTATATTTTATACAAAATTTTTCCAAAAGTATGCTGTTTATGTATAATATATAATAATAAATAAATACATTTATAATAAATAAGTAATTATATAATAATAAAAAGTACAAAAGCACACAGTAAAATCACTGATACTTTAATAAAAAATTACAATAAAAATGTAAAACAAAAAAATAAAAACTCTGATAACTATAATTGACAGCTATAACAACTATAACTAAAGGTCTGATCATTTGTTCTACTTAAAATCTGTCTTTTGATTCCAGGCACATCTGAGCACAGTTTGAAACTCGGTTTCATTTCTCATCTCAGTTTCATTTCACTGCTGTGTCAGAAACATTTGAGATATTAATAAAGAGCTGTAATGCTGTAGTTTAGCATGGGTCTGTTTAGTTGGAGTCAGTTGTTCTCGTCACTTTTACAAGTTAACAGCGTCTCCAGCTCAGATATATTAAACATAAAGCGCTGTGCAGACGGATTCGAGCTGGCAGGGGTTTGGAAAGCCGCTCCGCTGTCACCAACACGTGCCGAGCATGTGTGAAGAGTTAACGCACTTACTAATCATCCCTAAATGAACCTAATTGTTGCTGCGGCACCCCGCTGAGTGTGTGTGTGTGTGTGTGTGTGTGTGTGTGTGTGTGTGCTTTTGTTTATATTACATTGTGGGGACCAAATGTCCCCATGATGTAATATAAACCTGAGTTCACCTACATCGTGGGGACCAGCCAGCGGTCCCCACAATGTAAATGGGTTTATAAATCATATAGAATGAGTTTTTGTGAAAAAGTAAAAGTTTGCACAGTTTCCTGTGAGGGTTAGGTTTAGGGGTAGGGGCAGGGTAGGGGGATAGAATGTACAGTTTGTTCAGTGTAAAATGCATTGAAGTCTATGGAAAGTCCCCACAATTCACAAAAACAAACATGTGTGTGTGTGTGTGTGTGTGTGTGTGTGTGTGTGTGTGTGTGCATGGCTTCTGACTGCAGGCTTCTTTTCTCATTAGATGTAGTAGAAATGTTCTGTCTTTCTGCCTGTTCCATGTGTTGATACGGCCGTCTCTCTTCTTCCAAAGCCATTTCGGAGCTGTCATGTCAAACTCCGTTCGCCGACTTCAGCCGAAACAAGGAGGGAAGGAGATGAGGCTGGGAAATATATACGCTCTGTTCCAAAACCTAGTGAGCTGACTTGCTGTCTGCTGTCTAAATAGGCAGCTGCCTGCCAAGGGGCCGTTTGCATATTGTTTTTAATTGTTGTCTTAGGCCTTTGCATCCTTTGCTTATGTTCAGAATGGAATACTAGCTTACTGCATACTACACAGTATACACTACATACAGTTTTTTTTTTTTTTTTTTTTTTTTTTTTTTTTTTAATAGTAGGCATTATTCCATGATTCCAACATTTCACACAGTATGATACATAGTTGTCATGTGACCTCCGGTTATTAACTTAAAAATTATTTTAATTAAATGATTATTTTCTAATAATTTTACATTTTATTAATTAAAAAAATACTTTGGGCATTAAAAGTATTGTTATTTTCTAATTTATTAAATTTAAATTAACTTTTAATTTACACAGATGTTATTTAAAAATTATTGAAATTAAATTATTTCCTATATTAATTACATACAATTTTTTTCTAAAAATATTTTTGCCATTACATTTTTTTTAATAAAAATTAATATAATGTTATTTTAAGATTATTTATATACTATTATAGTATTTATTAATATTTTGCATTAGCTTTTATTTTTATATTTTCATTTTAGTTTAAGTTTTAGTAATTTTATTATGTGCTTTTGTTATTGTTATTATTAATAATATTAATATTTCTTTAGATTTTTTTTTTTAGGTTTTTTTTTTTTTTCAGTTTTAGGAATTTTAGTACTTATTTCAGTTGCCAAGGCAATAAGTTTGTTTTTCATGTAATATTTTGTTTATTTCAGCTATATTTCAATTTACAAAAATGATTTAATAATTTTAACTTTATTAACAACACTGCATAAGACACACAAATATTGGGTTAAGTAGTCAGTATTTCATTCGAATGAACTATTTTGATGGATTCTTTCAATACTGAATGAAATATAAACACGTTTATGATCAGCAATTTTCTCGTGTTTTGTGCAGTGCATTCTGGGATTGGGTTGCATGTGATGCTGCTTCAGATTTTGTCCAGAAGAAGCTCACAGCAGCGCTGTTTTAGATCAGGCGTCATGTCGAGAGCGCTGCTATGATCTGTCTTTAAATACGGTCTGACTTCATTTTCATTGTACAATAAGCCAGAAATGGTATATCACAATATCAGCAGTGTAATTGCAGTGAGACGGAGGCTGTGTTGTGTCCCGCTGAGACAGTAAACCGCTGACCATCCTGTAAGCTTACAGTGTTTATAGTGTTAGCCTCATTACACACACACACACACACACACACACACACACACAGATAACATGACATGCAACTAAGCATCTCTGCTAAAGCCTTTGTTTGTTAGCTTGTTCGTCTTGTTTGTTTTTCCTCCCTTCTTAGTCACATTCTAAAGACGTTTTGAGCGAAACTGTATTGCCGCGTGAAACACTGAAGCTTATTAAATGCATGAAAGTGAATTTGTTGTTTTGGCCCCGTCTGTTTCAGATGAACACATGCGCACACACACACACGTCGTGACGGTAATGAACACGTAGAAAGACCCTGCTAGTCTTTTAGAGGCGAAATGCTTCTTGCTCGATCTCTCGCCGCTCCCCTCAGATTTACATCCGAGTTAATTGAATTGGAATATAATGCAATAAAACTGTCCCAGCCATGAAATAAAGGTCCAATCAAATTATTTCAATTGTTGCCTCCAGTCTCCTCCTCCCATAACATTAGGTCCTCATGAAAACTGAATTGGATTTTTGTGGTTTTTAGTCCATTCAAAGATGAGATCTCTGACTTCAGATCATGGCAATGCTATCAGCTTGTTTGATTGATTGTCAACAGTCAAAATAACCAAACTGCAGAGGAAAAATAGCATTTTTTTATCATTTGCATTTATTTTCTATAGGATCAGTTATGGTGTTTTCTTGCTAAACAGGTTTTATTTTTGTTTAATGTAGGAATGTTGACTAATTAATGCGTTTTATTTGCTTAATAGTAAGTGTTTATCATTAAGTATGTAAATCTCTGAGGTTGCCTGAATGTTTGCATAAAATCATATCAGCTTAACTGCAAAATTTGAGTTTTAGTTTTAGTTGGAAATTCTGATATTCCAATGCAGCATTAGCTAAAAAGTAACAAAAATAATGTCAAAAGTGACAGTAAAGGCATTTAGAATGTTACAAAAGATTCTATTTCAATTAAATCCTGTTCTTTTAGAACTTCCTAAGAATCCTGGAGAAAAAAATGTATCAGTTTACCACAAAAATCTGAATCAGCACAACTGTTTTCAACATTGACAATAATCAGAAATTATCTTAGAATGATTTCTTAAGGATCATGTGACACTGAAGACTGGAGTAATGATGCTGAAAATTCAGCTTTGATCACAGGAATAAATTACATTTTACAATACATTCACATAGAAAACAGCTGTTTTAAATTGAATAATATTTATCAATTTTTACTGTATTTTTGATCAAATAAATGCAGCATATTAGAATGATTTCTGAAGGATCATGTGATTGAAGACGCTGAAAATTCATCTTTACTCAAAGGAATAAATTACACTTTACTATATATTCACATAGAAAACAGCTATTTTAAATCGTAATACTATTTCACATTTTTACTGTATTTTTGATCAAATAAATGCAGCCTTGGTGAGCAGAAAAGACAAAAAAAAATTAAAAAAATTTCCAAACTTTTGAACAGTGCTATACATTGACACAGGAAATAAAACTCTTTTGTTATTTATTTTTTAAATCATAAAATGTTTCATTTAGGTTTCAGCTTAGGAAAACCAATAAAAGCAGAGGCAGTTGTCGAGGAGTACAGCGCTTTAAATCGATTGTGAAAGCAGCTCAGAGAGAGTCTGATGAGAAATGTTTTGAGATCTGACCGCAAATCTGTGTAAATGTGATAATTGTGCTTACACTTCATGAATGAGGCATGGAAAGCCCGTGCTGATCTGTGACTGTGGCTGAGCGTGTTGTGAATGGAGCAGCCGGCCTGCCGCTCTGTGATGTGGTGCGTTGAGGTTTAGTTCAGCTTGGAGTTCAAAGACCAGCGCTTTGTAACCGTCTTTCGTTTACACGTCGAGGAGCTCTCGGGGCTCTCAGAGATGAATCTCACACGTCTTCAGGGAGGACAGGTTGCGTTTGCTTACAGATTTAACCAGCGCTTGATTTATAAATTGGCCGCCTTATTAGCACCCGGAGCGGCGTTATAAATGACCCCCGCGGGCACGGCACGAGAGATGCAGCGAACGAGCAAGAGGGAGCCTGGTTTTCATGTTCTGCCCTCGAGGCGAACAAGGAGTCGCGGCGAGGGCAGAGCTCGATGAGATTCCCCCCGCCCGCGCCGCCGTGTTTACGGCTCGAGCGCGAGAGATCAGTCTCCGGCGCTCGGCTAATTAAAGCTGCCATGGCCGCGAGCCTGCCGGGATAATGTTCTATTATTATAGTCATTTGTTTCAATTAACCGCTCTGTGATTTTACAATAGCAACTGTGAACCTGCGTGGAGTGAGCCATCACTCCCAACAAGATGTCTCCAATCAGAGGCAGCGGGAGAGAGGGAGATCGCTTACCCATCATGCCTTGTGCTTCAGGACTCGTTTTACACCGGACATCAGAATCACACATGCATTCATATCATGCACGTATTGTGCACTGGTGTAGAAATTATTTTCACACAGAAATTGCTTGTGAATTTCACTGATAAAAGCATGAAATTTTAGTGTGTTTGATGATTTTATTTTATAGGTTTGATTGGACACATGACCTTTAACAACTTAAGATATGACAAGTGTTTCTCCTTCCCTTAGTCTAATTTGCTTAGTTGCATTGTATTGTTTGCACTTGTGTGACCCATTTTAGGGTTGTGACCCACTAGTTGAGCACCAATGGCCTAGATTCTCTCTCATCGGCTGTGTTCAGGATATCACTATTTATGCATAATCCAATATAGTCCACTATGAGTCAGGAACATCACAGCAAGTATTACTTACAATTCATTTGATGCACTAAATGGATGGTCAAGTTGGGCGCATTGCATTGTGGGATACAGTATACAGTGTGCTCATTGTGGCAAATTAAGTAGGCCATACGCATGCATACTGCAAAAGTGTCTATTCTGAACACATCCGTACTTTAACATTGCCTAATGTAACTGTGAGTTATTATGTGGCCTGAACAATTGTCACATGAAGCTACCGTATGATAATTCTGGTGCATTCACTTTCTTGTAGCAGTAATTTATGTCACGTAGGTTATGCTGATAATGCATGATAATTCATGTAAAATACTGCACAGCTTTCTGGATCATATTACATTTTCTACAGATTGCACTTGTCAATCATTAAAAGTCACATGACACATGCAGAAACAGGTTGTACATTAGATGATCTACTGTATTCAGTGGCAGCATAGAGTATGCATATATGACCTCAGATTCATTACAAGCATCTTTTTTGAGGTCCAATCGCAGATGCAGAGAATCTCAGACAATAGCGTTCAGATATCGCACACGCTCAATGTGAAGCTCATAATTGGATGGCGGTTGTTATTTGGAGTCTGTTTGGCTGTGATGAACAGCGAGTACAAAGAACTCAAGACACAACAGAAGAACAGGAAATGAAGTTTCCTAACACAGAGTCTCTGCTAAATGAACAGAACGTTCCGTGATTTGGTGGGTGTGGAACGTGTCTTAAATGCTTTCCGCTGCAAAAAATATTTTTCATAATCAGTAATGTGTTGTTTTCCAGTCACATTAGATATTGAGTCTTGCTGCCAGAGAAATTGAACAAAATTAAGTGGTTTGCTAAAGTGGTGACAAAAACAAACTTAACCATGAGCTTGAAGTATGAAATAATAAATAATAGTCATTTTTTGAAATGGAAAAAAAATTGATTTGTTCATATTTTATGCACCAGGCTTTTTAATGACTCATATAGTATGATATAGTGAGAATATGGAGGAATAAAAAGCTCAATTTTATTCAGAGGCTCAAACTATTCAATTCACACTTATTTGATAGCATATATAACATTTATTTTATATAACTTGGATAATTTGGAGATTCATCTGGTTGTGTTGAAATACATAACTGAGTATCATTGGGATAACAGTAGAAACTAATTGCATGTTTTCTTATAATAAGTGGCAGCATATATTTTGAAAACAAAAGAGGGCCTAACACAGATCCCTGTGGCACTCCATAATTTACTGATATTATCTTAGATTTTTCCCCGTTTAAATAGACAAAATGTTGTGATTGTGTGTGAAAATGTGATTTATTTATAATTCTGATGCTTGTAATGTAAATAAATGAGATCTTTATAACAGTATAGCAGATACTTTCATTAAATGCATATCAATATCTGCAAAAAAAAAAAATCTTTTGCATAGTCAGTATTTTTTTCAGTGTTGTTTTCCAGTTACATTTGCTAAAGTGGTGAGAAAAACAAACTTAACCATGTAAAGCCTGACAAATGAAATAATAGTCATTTTTTGAAATAGAACCGTTTATTGAAACTTAAGACAAAATTTAATAATTTGCATATTTGTTTTGTATTATATGTTATGCACTCGGCTTTTAATGGCTCATATAGTATGATATAGTGAGAATATGTAAGAACTAGTTTTAGTTTTATGCAGAGGCTCAAACTTAGCAAAAATATTCAGTTCAATTCACATTTATTTGTTAGCGTATATAACATTTATTTTTATATGAATTGGATAATTTGGAGATTTCATCTGGTCGTGTTGAAATATATAACTGAGTATCATCTGCGTAACAGTGGAAACTAATTCCATGTTTTCTTATAATATTACCAAGTGGCAGCATATTATATATATATATATATATATATATATATATATATATATATATATATATATATATATATATAATATAATATATAGCATATATATATTGAAAACAACAGAGGACCTAACACAGGTCCTTGTGGTACTCCATAATTTACTGACATTATATGATTTTTCCATTTAAATAGACAAAATGTTGTGATTGTGTGTGAAAATATGTGATTTATTTAAATGGACAAAAAGTAAGATGAAATTCTGATGCTTGTAAAGTAAACAAAATTTGGAACAAGAAAATGATTTGCTAAAGTGGTAAGAAAAACAAACTTAACCATGTAAAGCCTGAAATATAAAATAATAGCCATTTTTTTAATGGAACCGTTTATTGAACCTTAAACCAAAATTAAAAAATATATATATATTCCATGTTTTCTTATAATATTAAAAAGTGGCAGCATATATATATATATATATATATATATATATATATTGAAAACAACAGAGGGCCTAACACAGATCCCTGTGGCACTCCATAACTTACTGACATTATCTTAGATTTTTCCCAGTTGATACTCATGATATTTCTAAAAAATTATGTCTATATAATCAAGTAAACCTCAGATGAAATATTACTAACAATATCAAAGTTATTCTTATGTTAAATCAGTGCAGATTTCACAGCAAAAAGTCACGTGAAGCACGAGCTAAAGGAGGACGTTTGTACAATTATACTAAAAGGCTTTTACTTGCTAAAAAAGTCTAAACTATCAATCAGATGACAGAAGGACTGTAGTAGATAGTGTGCGACAGGTTCTTCAGCACAGGTTTGATCATGTTGATCATTTAGAGGCCTTAGAAAGTCATATGCATGTACTGTAAATCAGTCCTATGAACATGATATCACCGAGTCTGAGCAGTAACCCAGACACCATCCCCCTATCAAGGTTTATACTATTTAGTAATTAGCATACAGTACCTATGGCAACCACTAACCTTTGTGAGACTGTTTCATGATGTTTGTACAGCCATCCAGCCTGCTTTATATAGCCTGAACCCATGACTATTAGAGAGAGCAGCTCTCTCACTCTCAGGTTTTCTTTTTCACTCTCCCTTATTGATCAATCTCTCTCTTTCTGTCTCTCAAACGCTGTCTCTCTGCAAACAGACAGCATTAAAAACAAATATTCAATATGTCATCTAAATGTGCAGTAAGCAGCCAGCAGACAATATATTGTTTGTTTAACGATTCACGGCGACTGCTTTGTCTAAATTGACAGTAAAGAGAGAAGTCGTTTGCTGAAGGTGCACGTCTTTATTCTTTTGATTATAACCGTGACTCCAAATAAATTGAAAGCAAATGTGGTTTGGAATAACAGGGCCGGGCACGCTCTCACAAAACACTCGCTCGTTTGCCGATTTCGTTCGCTTAGAAATTGCTTATTTAATGTGAAATATGAGAGCAATGGCTTTAGAAAATAAGAAAAGTCTAATGTTAAAATAAGAGATGAAACGGTACAGTAGACTTTGTTCAAAGGACAGTAGATATTGATGAAAACATCTCCTTCCATGCATGTTTTTTAATATATCTTTGTTTAGGTCTGAGTTTGATCTATGTGTATTTGTTTTTATAATAATGCTTTTATTCTTCTGTTGATCTTGCTAGTACAGCACTGGTCAATGCCATCCGGCGTTTCTAAATGTAATGTAATGCATTGACTAACAATGATGTGCTACAGTATCTTTGTTGACGGTAGTTTATAAAAATACAATTGTCTATTGATAGTTCATGTTAGCTCAGGTCCTAGTTGATGTATTAGTTGAAATTAACATTAACTAAGATTAATAAATGCGTCAAAGCCCGTTCACACCAAGGATGATAACGATAAAAATATAGTTTTAAAAATCGTTCTAAATATAAAAGAATAGCAGAGTCCACAACACAACTAGTTATGAAACAGCTTCACAAATACTCTTTTCAACCACACAGTATCATTATTTCTGTGTTACAAATATTCAAATGATCACAGAAGTACTGGGATAAAAGTTTATAGTTCGGATATAAACACCGATGACTATAGAAGTGATCAAAATAGAGCAAATCACCTTTTGAAAGTAACGATTGCATCAATTACATTGTTGCACCAGTAGGTGGCAACAAGTGACTGTTAAATAAAGTAGTCATTGAATCATTCATTCAATTGATTTGTTCAAAAAAACACTGATTCATCCAGTAATGAAACAAGTGAAGTCTTTAATGAGTGAGTCATTGAATCATTCACTCAATCCTATTTTTAAAAAAAATAGGAATTCATTCAGAGTATTTAAATATTTTAAATAATAGACTGCAGCAAGTAACATTTTGTCAGAACATCTAGTAAATTGCATGTTAATTTGTTTAGTTTGTGGAAGAACTGAAGCAAAAAAAATCAAATCATCCAGAATCATGCAGCTCTAATCTATGCAGATTTTGTTGAGCTTTCCTGAGAAGTTCATCTGGTTGTGTATTTGGCAGGTCCCTAATTAGAAAAGAAAGAGAGATAAAACACAGTAAATCAGAGGTTTTTGTGTGCATTCATTCACTGTATTCTCATTTAATTTTTTTTGCACTGCTTTTTCTCAGCAAGAAATGGCCCAGTAATTCGAGTCAACACTATTGAAATGATATTCAGAATTTCAAACGGGACGAGGGCGCTGCAATGATGCTTTGGAAACAAATACCATAAATTATTCAGTGAGCGAGAGAGAGAATAGACTATGATAGATTGGTGGTTTTCGCGGCTGACTGCGGAGTCGTCCCGGTACCTTTTGTCCCAACAAAGGTTCCAATCACAGAATTCGGCCGTAATATGAAAATTCACTCGGTGAGCCCGTTGGCTCTCTCTCTCTCTCTCTCTCTCTCTTGTCTTTTGTGTGTTCTGCGCCCAGATTAAAGAACAGGGTGATGCTCTTGGCCGGCAGCAGTTGCTATGGAAATGGGGTTGCCGTCGCTATGATAGGCCATTCATGTTTGATTAATTGGTTTTTCAATGCTTCTTGGTTTGTGAAAGCCCTTAAAGAGCAACTCCACAGAAAATGGAAAATTAATGGATTCTCTCTCCCTCTCTCTCCAACATTAAAGCTATTTCGCTGCATTTGAAAATTGAACTAATGGTGTTGCTGAAATTTGATTTGAGGTTGGAGGTTGTGTTTGGGCTGCTTTTGGAGGGGCTGTTGAGTATTCGAGATCTGAAACGTCTAAATGAGGAAAGCCTTTGTTTCAGGTCTGCTTTTGTACCGACACATAGTAGGATGTCCTGTAGATTCCAGGCTAATTCAACAACCCCTGCGATTGTGGACTCGATGCATTTTTCTTGCTCTTTCATTTTAAATTTCACCTATTAGCAAGTCTTGAGAGGTTAATTAGCACTATTACAAGCTCTCGCTAAGATCACAGCCGTTACGGTAATGTTTACTCTGCCCAGACCTTCATGAATCATTTTAAAAGCGCACAGTTGATATGTAATGTTTAATTCAGCTCAACTCGTGAATGTTGCATGGAGCTAATAAGTGCTAGTTCATCAACTTTCTCTATTTCTCTTTCTTTTTGATTTGTGACTGGCTAAGTATTCCTATTTATGTGTAAATGAATACATCCGTTCGCAGTCCTGCCGTCGACATCCGCTCACATCTCCTGATGAGATGCCTTTTGAAGAGCAGCGATGGAAATGAAATATGGTGAAATATTAAAATACGGATGCTCAGTTTGAGAGGATTCAGTGATTTGAGTTTAACTAACTTAATTTAGCAATGCCAGGCTTCATCTTATGTATCTTTTTTATATGGTATGAATGTATCAACGCATGTAAAATAAAGAGTGCATGGTATTTTCAGTCTTATTAACTCTAACAAATACAATCAAGTTTAACCAGGAGCGAAATGCACTAAAATATTGATTGCATTTCGGCTACAATTCACTCTTCCTGTATATGCATTACTGTGTGTTTGGTTATTTACTTAAATGTTTATGCATATATGATGAACGTCTTATGTGGTGAATTCTCACTGTTGTTTTTAAGTGTCAAGTCATTATTGTGGTTGCTTTGGGATTCTTCCGGGTTGAGCACCAATGGCGTTGTGGCTTTCTGAAGTAGCTTTGAAATTCATGCTGAGAGAAGTGCGGTTGATGACTTACTGTAAATGACGCTTATCTATCTAGATCACTCTCTAATCTGTTTATGATATAAGTCAGGCTGAAACTATAAAGGACACTTTCAAAACCCCAGGGTTCAGTTGCATTGCAATTTTGCACAGCCTCGTATAGTACACGTTTGTGTGAACGTATATTTACGGCCTCCATGGTTAATGCATTGAGTTTTGTAGTGCTGAAGTCATCATAGACTTAACTTACCTTAATCTTAACTAGCCACCGATAATCAGACGGCCACTTCAAAGGGTGAGGGAAGAAGCGATTATCTTTTTATAGTGTCTCTGTAGAAGAACCGGCCTCAATTGGTTATTTCTTTTCAAAATTACTCGTAGTAAAGTCTGGTCTTCTTCTCTCACCCTAGATGCCGGCGTTTGCGGGGCAAGCGGGCAGTTATTACCCCCGCGCCCACCACAGCCCCATGCTAAACAGATCTGCCCGGATACTGCCCCACCCCATGAGCGCCCTGTCCCAGCTCAGCTCTCAGATTGGCCAAGGCTCCTTTACACACGGTTCCCCATCATCGTCAGGAAGTCAGTCAGCCACGCCCTCCCCCTCAAGCTCCGCCCAGGAAGAGGAAGCAAAGTACCACTCAAAGGTACATGAACGGTTTCCTCCAAAGCGCTGACGTTTTACAGAGCGATCAGCATGAAATTGCACGTTGTTTAACAGTAGAATGCAGCGCCAACTCATGCATTTTCTCCTTAGAAAGACTTTACAATAAAATATGTGTTAAAGCATTAGGTATCATAAACTAACAACGCATGCTCTTCTTTGTTAATTCATGTTTGCTCAAAATGAGCAATATTAATTTATACACCTTGAAATGTTAAAAATATATGCAGAAATTAACTGAGATTAATGCATTCTGTAAAACTATTGTTAGTTCATTTTAGCGAATGCATTGACTTATTGTAAAGCATTAGTGATGACTTCGATTTGTAGTCAGTGATTGTAAGAATTACACTGCCTTTTAAAAGTTTGAGGTCAGAAAATAATATTTTTATTCTGCATAAACACAAAAATGACAGAAAGCAAAATGTTACAAAAGAAATAAATGCTTTCTACTCATCAAAGAATCCTGAAAATACAAAATATTTCCAACATTGATAATAATCAGAAATGTTTCTTGAGCAGCAAATCATCATATTGGAATGATTCTGAAGGATCATGTGACACTGAAGACTGGAGTAATGATGCTGAAAATTCAGCTTTGATCACAGGAATAAATTACTTTTTAAAATATATTCACATAGAAAGCAGCTGTTTTAAACTGTAATAATATTTCACAATTTTTACTATATTTTTGATAAAATAAATGCAGCATATTAGAATGATTTCTGAAGGATCATGTGACACTGAAGACTGGAGTAATGATGCCGAAAATTCAGCTTTGATCACAGGAATAAATTACATTTTAAAATATATTCACATAGAAAACAGCTATTTTAAATTCTAAAAAATATTTAACTATTTTACTGTGATTTACTGTATTTTTTATTAAATAAATGCACCCTTGGTGAGCAGAAGAGACGTCTTTCAAAAACATTTAAATAAATCTTGCTCACCCACAACCTGTTGCACAGCCAAAAATAAATAAATAAAATCACATTATTTTTTGGGCTACAGAATCATATATCATCAGTGAACGAGCTCAGAGCTCATGACAGGTCTGAAAGGTTTATACATTATCGAAAATAATTAATGGGATTTTTACTTCCGGAAGCCATCTGTTGTGTGCTCGAAAGGAGCATAAACAGCAGACGAGAGCTTTGAGAATAATTTCCCCTCTTTATTTAAAAGCAACTTCGGTGTGAACGTTTTTCCGTGTGTCTCAATAGTGTTTACAAATCTCTGCATTTTAACTTCGCATCTTGACGTCTTTTGTTCACTGTGATTTGCTGGCAAAAACATTACTCTGTTTTTTTCTCTCTCTCTCTCTCTCTCTGCCTCTCTCTATCCTTCTTTTCATTTTCATTGTCCCAGAAAACCAATTACTCCTGCTTGTCCGTCATCCTCTCCTTTTATTGGAAGTGTCAGTTTGAATTTAATTTGAATGTTGCATGTAATGCGCAGGCAGCTCGAAATCCCTCATTATCGCAACGCTGCATGCTTAATTGGATTGGAGAATACAAAGAGTGAATTAACTTACATGATGTTTAAATTACATTGTTCTTCAGCTGGCTTATGGAAGAGTCCGGCCTAATGCAGCACAAAGTCCGGTGCAATTATACCTGGTCCGAGTAGATTTAAAGCAGCTCTGTTGCCAGTCAAAATAAGTAAGAAGTGTTTCAGTCAGCCGGTATTGTTGGTTCAATCCTGGTGGATTTTAATAATAATGCCGTCTGGACAAAGGCAACAATTAGCACATTTCATTCCCATCGGTATTTCCTTCTCTGCTCCTTGATGCATACAAATGCACGCTAATGTATTTAAACTCTGTGACACTGACACAAACACATCCATCCTGTGTTTAATTTTCCTCTGGAATGTGCCGTGCATGTGTGTGTTTGTTTACACTTAATTAAATTAAATGTATATAAATCTGAAGCATTTAGTGGCTAGATTCCAGTCTATTCCCAGAATGCATGTGCTGTTTTTACCTGGCGTGTGTGTCTGTGTGTAATTAACATATGCTATATATATATATATATATATATATATATATATGCATGTGTTGTTGCACACATTAATTGAATCCAGGAGTCTTTAGTTTGGAAATATGCAGCTGTGCTCATTTAGGCGACATGTGTGTGGACAATACACATATGAGGCATGTTTTAATGTGGATACAAGTATGCAAAAACACCACACTAGTGTATAAAAACTCTTCATCGTGTTACTGTAATGCACGCAAACTCGTTTTCACATCAAACACAAACTAAAACACAGAGAACACATTTGCATTGGCCACTAGCATTGACATAAACTTCATAAAAATCTGAGGTTTGTTATCGCCACAGTAACACGAGAACACATGTGAAGTATGAGGAGGTCGTGTACTGTACTACATACTCAACATATTCACTAGCCAAAAAAACAATTTGGACTGACAGCATGTTTGGACTTGATTCAAATCAAAAACTCACTCTGCATTTTCGACGGCTTTGGGACGCACATATGCTCCAGTCAAATCACATATGAATATTTTTAGTATGAAATTTGATTAATTCATTTTAAAAACATAATTTTGGACATGAAGTATTTCATGTCCAAAATTATTTTCTGTGTTGATGTATTTCTTGTTTGCAGAACAATTTATTGAACTAAAATTAAGATATGGCCCTATTAACATCAACTTATTCTTATTATATATATATATATATATATATATATATATATATATATGAATAACTTAATTTAATAATAATATTATAATAAATTTATATACTAAAGTCTATACTTCTTAATTAATATAAGAGTCTAGTCTTTAGTATTTTAATATTTCATATTTTTTTCGCATTTTCAGTCATACAGTATATATATATATATATATATATATATATATATATATTTGCATATATATTTGTATCACTGAATAACATGATTTAATAATTATATATAATATATTAACATATTAATATATTATTATTATTAATATATATTTATATAATATATATATATATATATATATATATATATTATGTAATTATATATATAATTAATATATTATTAAAGCTATATATATAATAACTTGTAGTTAATTATATATATAACTTAATACTATTATATTATAATTTAATAATAATATAATTTTGATATATATTAAATGTAATTATATTATAATGTAACTTTGAATAACATGATTTAATAATTATATAATATATTAACATATTAATATAATATATATATATATATATATGAATATGATAATTATATAATTAAATATAATTACTATATTATTATTTTTATTATATTTTATTAAAACTATATAATAACTTGTAGTTAATTATATAAATAACTTTGGATAATATAATTTAATAAAATAATTTTGATAGATATTATATGAATATAAAAAAGGCTATACTTATATATTAATATAAAAGTCTAGTCTTTAGTATTTACTTTTTTAATATTTCATATTTTTTCATATTTTCAAAATTTAAAAAAAAATGCATTGTGTTTCTGAGTTATAACATGTTAGTTTATGATGTCATTTTAACTTTAAGACCCGTTTTGACTTTGGCTAATGGCACTAATGTTGTTTTTTGTAAATGTATCATGTAAATCACATGTAAAGTCAGACGTGAATGGAGATTTCTACAGCGGTCTGTTTTAATGGAGCATCAGCCAGAGTTTCATGCTACATTTCCTCTCTCTTCAAATTAGTTTCTCTTTTTTGGTACATTGAAAATGCTGATGAGAGAAAATGATGTTATCTAACCATCAAGTTCTGCCCTAGAAACCTCGTTCACTCGTTTGCTTTTACTCTTTGGTGTTTTGCGGTCCTGGTAAAGACAAAGATGTATTGTTCACCATTCTTTATTTCTCTCTCTGTATCTCTGTTTATATCCTCATTTCTACTCATTTAAATAATGGAATTGTGTTTCTATTTTAAATGCACAGCGGTTTTAGATGAATAAACGCATATTAGTGTGCACCAGACATGAGATGATGCAGCACTGATTCAAATGGGATATTAACAACGTCTGCTGGACTCTCTGCATTAAGAAATCAATTTCAGCCGCAATGTTTCAGCGCTCTGAAGAGAGTCCATGAACTGTCAGAGCAGATTACAGCGCCGTCG